>CM074720.1:408292725-408547725 GCA_037306005.1 Rhinophrynus dorsalis | reverse complement strand
TGGAATAACTATATAAAACTATATATTTCTGGAAAGCAGACAACCTGCTTCATCTAATGAGGGGTGACTTGCCTTGTTACCCCAAGCCTGGTGTGCACAAATGCTTCCAGAAGATGGCGCTAATGAAAAAAAAAAGAGGCATTTTCTTACATTTCTGCCCCTTCAAATGTACTGAAATTTGTGAAAACCATGGCATTTCCAACTGTATTCATTAGCTAATGCTCTTAGGAGAAAAATGACACCTCATTGGTATGAGTTCCCCTACCTCAGGGGGCGCTAGAAGTGCAAAACGACACCTACTACAACCTCAAATT
Organism: Rhinophrynus dorsalis; assembly: GCA_037306005.1. Taxonomy (NCBI): domain Eukaryota; kingdom Metazoa; phylum Chordata; class Amphibia; order Anura; family Rhinophrynidae; genus Rhinophrynus; species Rhinophrynus dorsalis. The sequence goes on along the minus strand of CM074720.1, from coordinate 408,547,411 downwards.
TTTCTAACATTTTCTCAAACATTACTTGTCTGTACACAAATGGTTATAACAACTACAGAAGTGAAGAAAGGGTACACAAACCATACCATTTTGAAAAGAAGACACCCTGCCGCATCTAATGATGGGTGACTTGCCTTGTTACCCCAAGACTAGAGTGCACAAATGCCTCCAGAAGGTGGCGCAAAAAAAAAAAAAAAAAAAAAAAAGGCATTTTCTTACATTTCTGCCCCTTCAAATGTACTGAAATTTGTGAAAACCATGGCATTTCCAAATGTATTCATTAGCTAGTGCTCTTTGGAGAAAATTGACACCTCATTGGTATGAGTCGACCTACCTTAAGGGTGCCCGAACCACATAAATACACCTACCTGTTTGCTTCCTCGAAAATGGCTGCTTGTACTAAAATGTTCATAACTGTTAGCGACATGAAGGAAAGATATAAAAGGTATACCATTTTGGAACGTAGACATTCACCCACATCACATGAGGGGTCACTTGCCTTTCTACCCCCTGGCTGAAGAGCTCAATTATTTCCAAAAGGTGGCGCTATAGGAATAAATACATGTTTTTTTTTACATTTCCACCACTTCAAATATACCAAAATCTTTGAAAACCATAACATTTCCTACTGTATTCAGTACCTTCTACCAACATGAGAAAAATGTTACCCCATTTGTGTGGGATAACATGCAATATGTGGGTGGTTGGAACACTTACCTAAACCTGACACTTTTGTTTTTGAAATTATCTGCCTGCACGAAAAGTGTCATAACCATTATAGATATGCAGGAAAGGTAGAGAAACCATACCATTTTGTAAAGAGGATAACCTGCCGCATTTAATGAGGGGCCACTTGCCTTCTTACCCCGAACCTGTTGTGCCCAAATGCTTCCAGAAGGTGGCACTATAGGAAAAAAATTGAATTTTTTACATTTCTGCCCCTTTAAATGTATGGATCTCTGTGAAAACCATGCAATTTTCAACTGCATTCACTAGCTAGTGCTCTTAGGAGTCAAACGACACCCTATTGGTATGAGTTGATCTACCGTAGGGGGTGCTAGAAGTGCAAAACGACACCTACAACAACCTCTGATTTTTCTAATATTTTCTCAAATAATACTTTCCTGTACAAAAACGGTTATATCAACTACAGTAGTGAAGAAAGGGTACAGAAACTATTACATTTTGGAAAGAAGATAACCTGCCGCATCTAATGAGCTGTGACTTGCTTTTCTACCCCTAAGTTAGAGTGCACAACTATTTCCAGTATTTGGTGCTACAGAAAAAAAAAATTGTTTTTCTTACAAATCAGTCACTTCAAAGATACGGAAATGGTTCAACATTATGGGATTTCCTAGGAGGACCTCCTGCCAGCCTACAAAAAATAGTGCCCCACTGCTGTGGGTTGACATACCATATTGGGTGCCAGGAGCGTGGCTACTGGTGGAACAAGGATGGGGAAGCAAACAGTGTATGTGTGATTCTATTGCTACCAGTGGTAAGTCAGTGTAAGAGAGGACTTGTGTGTGCCAGAGAAACCAGGTCGGGGAAGGGACGAGGGGTCAGGCTGTGTAAGTGGGTATATCTACCAGTGGGCAGCGAGTAAGTGTGGCGGTGGTGATGGTGGGGAGGTAAGTGCATATGGGGGATTTGTGGTTACCAGTGTGCACTGTAAGTCCCCTCATGCACTGTTTGATTCCCAGCCTGAATCCAGTGCGTACTGGCACTTGGGTCTACCAGTAGGCAGTGGAATCAGACTGGGGGAATGGGAATGCCAGTAGGCTGTGGAACTAGGCTGGTGGGTAGGGTATGTGGTTGGGGGGGATTGGAGGCATTTTGTGTGCATGCCACAGGGGTGTCCTATGCACTGGACACCCTGTTGCACACAAAGAGTTAATTTTTTTTAGCTGTTATTTTTTTATTCATACTTTATTGGGGGGCATCAGTACCACTTCTCATGCCCCCCAATGATGTCTGAATAAAAAATAATGGGAAAAAAAGTGTGTGTGCCACAGGGGATCCAGCGCATTGTAAACCACTTGTATTGGACCCACCTGTAACACATGCAGGTTTTGTGTCCCCCCCCCCCCCCCCCAAAAAAAAAATAAATAAAAAAAAAAAATATAGGAGTGAATGGGACCGGGGAAATTTCCTTAACGTCATCGGTGAACATGTCACCGATGACGTTAGGAGGCTTCCCCCGGTCCCGCCCACTCCTACCCGGAAGTTCGGGTAGGAGAGAGCAGGAAGGAGAGGCTCTGCTTCTCCTTGGTAAATATTGATCTCCCAGCGCGATCGGCTGGGAGATCAATACCTGGGGGGACATGAGGAGTGATCCTCATGTCCCCCCAAGAGTGCCAGGCAACTTTTTTTTTTTTTTTTTTAAATGTAGCCACTGCATGCCGGTTATACCGGCTTATGCAGTGACCGCATTTAAGGTGTACCTTGTACGAGCTTGGCACAGCAGGTACAGCTGTGCGAACTCGTACAATGTACCCACTTGGCACTCTAGGGGATAAAGATTAATTGGAGAGGCTGTTTTTGTGAAACATTACTATCCCTTTAAGCAAACACCAATGAGAGTTTTATTTTGGTGGAGCAATGTGATACACATATAATACATCCCCCAAAGTTTGATCTCTGAAATAAAAAAAAAAAAAAAAAAAAAAAGGGGAACACCATCGCAAGAAAGAGACATATGGATTTGCATCTCAGAGGGACTGGTGCAAGGATTTTTGCCACCCTAGGCAAAACCTAATTTTGCCGCCCCCTTGGCTCCTTCTCTTGTGTCCTGCCCTTTATGCCCCTCCCACTTATAACCCACCTCTTTTAATGAGTGTTACCTTAGCACCTTTTATGCTCTAATAGATTTTTGTCGCAAATTTAGACATAAATGTCCTCCATATAGAAGTCAGGTATACCTCCTAGTTTTTGAATTATATTTAACTAGTTGAACAGCCCATTACACGGGCCACACACAGTCCCACTGCCACCCGGTCGCGGGGCAGTCACGCTCAGTAGAGACTGCCCGTGCCACGGCTGATACAGAGCTGGACGCTCCGAAGCTGTATCAGCCGCGTCGCGGGCAGTCTCTACTGCGCATGACTGCAGCACGCGCAGCAGTGTCTACTGCGCATGTCACAGCGTTACACACGTTTTAGTGAATTATTATATAGGATTACCTCTACATAATAAACTTTATTGAAGACTCCCTCTAGATCACTCCTCCTCCCAGCAAACAATGGGCATCAATAGGCACAAATCACTCACAAGTAGCACTCGTCTGATCATTCAGATTGTGAACAAAAAAAAAAAAGCAGCAGCTGAGCAGACCAAATGTACATAAAAACAGTAAATATTAACTTACTGCTGTTTGAAAGACATCAACCTGTATATAGTTAAGCCCCTCTGATAAACACACACACACGCACTAAATTAAACATTGTGAGAAATGTGTAACAGTGTATCCATTTGAGTACTGATCCATATGCTTCTCAGTATGCCGTTAAATGTAACCTCTTAACTCCAAAATTTGGAGTCCAAAGTCTTGGGAAAAAACGTACTGAAGACCCCTTTTTACAATAATCCAAGCATTCAGATCACCTCTTCAATTAACTGGTGGATTAAATCACCTCTTCAATCATATGGTGAACTCTTTACAAGCTTGCAAAGGGTTAAGTGCTAATTTTATCTGGACTGAAAACAATGTTTAATGTTATCAGTACTATATAAGAAATATATATAACCTACTGTTATTGTACTACATAGAACACATTTTAATAAATAAATCAACCTCCTCACATACGCTATTTGATCCCCCTTACCACTTTTCTGTAGTAAGTGGGTAATCAGAGGGCACCTCCGCTGCAATGCACTCCATTTGCGATGAAACAGTGCAGCAGTTCCGCAGGCTCCCTCATTACAAAACACTTCCGGGTTACAAGGAAGTATCTTGTGAAAAGGAAGCCAATTAAAATTTCTTCACTGCAGGATTTCAAATGGAGGGCATCGCAGCTGAGGTGCCCTCAGGTTACCCACTCACTACAGAAACGTATTGTAAAAGGGCCAGTCACATAGTATAGGGGGCCTTTAGGATGCCTTTGCCTCCTCGCTTTGCCACTACTTGAGGACCAGAGTTGCTGGTCCTAAATAGTTAGTTAAAATATAGGGGAACTGGCCCATAAGCATGATTGGCCCTCCTGCCCAGCCCGTCCCTGTAACTTCTCACCTCTCTCCTGTGCTCCATAGTCAGGATTCAGGGGAGACATTACTTACAGCCGGCCCACATGGTTTAACATATTAGGGTGCTGAAACTCTCGTTGAGGGAGGCAGGAAGAGGCTTTCTAGGAGCTCAATCTTCTCAGAGCAGCGCCTCTCTCTCCTCGGTTTCTGACACAGCAGCTGCCGAGGTGAGTGCAAAGCGGCTCTGCGCCCCCAGTAGATGTGCACCCTAGGCCCGCGCCTACCTTGCCTATAGGTGGCGCCGGCCCTGACAGTAACCCAAAAAAGGGACACTTCAGAGGTATAAGCAAACGTCCATGCTTTTATCCAGTCCCTGTTACAAAATGCACTCACTCATCACAGGAAAACCTATAAAAATGTTGTGTATTTTTTATATTATACATACAATCCATCATTTAGTTTGATGATGATAAGTGTGGAATCAAAAGAAAGTCCTACTTACCCTTAATTATTATATAAATTGTGTGGGTGTCCTACGTGAATTAGAGGGGAAAATATGTTTGTCCATCTTCTAGTGTAAAAAGCCCTTGTCATCAAAGGGTTAGGGATGTGTAATTTGAATAAATACTTTTTTACAGATATATAAAGTTACAGTAACAGATTTCATGTTTTCTGTGTTAATTATGTAAAATATCTAAAGAGCGCTTAACATTTGACTAACCCTTTCAGTGCCAGAGGGGTATGCAATGCATTGCAAAGCAATGTGCTGCGTACCCCTCTGGCACTTAAAGGGTTAAACATTTGCCTGTTCTGAGTGCATGAATAGTTTGGAGTGACTGTAATGGATCCAAGACTGTTCTGACATCAGGAAAAGAGACCACTCCTGAAATTCTTAGAACATTTTCATGTAGTTAACATTGACTTGAAAAAAAGTTTTTGCTTTGCAAGGAGTGCCCAAATCTGCATTCATATTATATATATATATATATATATATATATATATATATATATATATATATATATATATATATAATATGAATGCAGATTTGGGCACTCCTTGCAAAGCAAAAACTTTTTTTCAAGTCCTGTGAGTGCAGTGGTTTCATGGTATATCGCCATTTCTCATATATATATATATATATATATATATATATATATATATATATATATATATATATATATATATATATATATATATATATATATATATATATATATATATATCAGCAATGACAGGCTATGGGCAAATGAACAGAACCACAGAATTTCCTCCATGGCTTACTGAGGACAAGCTCCAAAAGAGACTGGAGAGGGTTATAGTGAATAAAGCGCCTGGACCAGACGGTATACACCCAAGGATACTTAAAGGGGTAGTAATACTTCATTTTCACTATCCCCCTTCTTGTAGCCCTTAAAAAAAACAAATCGGAATCAAACTAGACCAGCGGCATCTCTCAAACCTTTATGGTTTGAGAGATATCTGCATTCAAAGTTCCCTCTTCCCTGAATTCAGTGTTGTAGCTGACAGCAGGCGAATCTGGTCCGTGAGCAAGCGGTGGCTCTGCAGCAGTGCTGAGATCGTGTTATAGAAACAGAAATCCTTCACTGAAATGGTCTTCTACGTGTGCTTGCAAACCAAGCACACGTAGAAGACCATTTCAGTGAAAGATTTCTATTTCTATAACCCAATCTCACAACTGCTGCAGAGCCGCCGCCAGACCCAGGACCGGATTCCCCTGCTGTCAGCTATAACGCTGACGTCAGAGGAGAGAGAAGGAGAGGGAACTTTGAATATGGATATCTCTCAAACCATAAAGGTTTGAGAGATGCCACGTGTCTCATTTAATTCAGATTTTTAAGGGCTACAACATGGGGTATAGTAAAAATGATTATTATCCCTTTAAGGAACTTAGTTCAATAATAGCAAAACCATTATACTTAATATTTATTGATTCACTTTCATCAGGCATAGTGCCCTGTGATTGGAGGAAAGCTGATGTAGTTCCATTGTTTAAAAAGGGAGCAACATCCAAACCAGGAAATTATAGACCTGTGAGCTTGACTTCCATAGTGGGTAAGATCCTAGAAGGGTTATTAACTGACAGTACTCAGAACTATGTGAAGATGAACAATATCATTAGTAGGAATCAGCATGGTTTCATGAAGAATAGATCATGTCAGACTAATTTACTTGCATTTTATGAAAGAATAAGTAGTCATTTGGACAGGGGAATTGCTGTTGATGTAGTATACTTGGATTTTGCAAAGGCGTTTGATACAGTGCCTCATAACAGGTTACTGCATAAATTAAAAGACTTCAGTTTGGGCTGTGTTATCTGTACATGGGTTTAGAACTGGTTAAATGATAGATGGCAGAGAGTTGTTGTAAATGGAACTTTTTCAAATTGGTCTAAGGTTATCAGTGGGGTGCCACAGGGTTCAGTCCTGGGACCAATGCTTTTTAATTTGTTTATTAATAATCTAGAAGTGGGAATTGAAAATACATACAGAGCTGGATGTTTTTTCTCAGCAGAAGGATTTAAATAAACTAAGTGAACGGGCAGAAAAGGGGCAGATGTCATTTAATGTAGATAAATGAAAAGGTTATGCATTTGGGCAGTAGAAACAAATTTGCAACATATAATCTAAATGGGAAACAACTTGGGGAATCCTCATTAGAGAAAGATTTAGGAGTACTGATAGATGATAGACTTCACAGCAGTGTGCAGAGTCACTCAGCTGCTGCAAGAGTAAATAGGGTACTAGCCTGCATAAAAAAAAAAAAAAGGTGTAGAAGCAAGGGATGCCAATATTATCCTACCTCTGTATAAATCCTTGGTTAGGCCTCATCTAGAATATGCAGTACAATTTTGGGCACCTGTTCTAAAAAAAAAAAAAAAAAAAAAGACATTACTGAACTGGAAAAGGTGCAGAGACGTGCAACAAAACTGATAAAGGGATTGGAGGATCTGAGTTACAAAGAGAGACTAGCCAAACTGGGTTTGTTTACATTAGAGAAGAGATGTCTAAGGGGTGATATGATTACCATTTACAAATACATTCAAGGTCAATACAAAGAACTATCCAATAAATTATTTACGCAAAGAGCAAAGCTAAGAACAAGAGGTCATCCATTAAGACTAGAAGATAGGTGCTTTCGACTAAAACAAAGGGAAGGATTCTTTACAGTAAGGGAGGTAAGGTTATGGAATTCTTTGCCTCAGGATGTTGTGCTTGCAGATAATGCAACTGCATTCAAAAAAGCAATGGATGCCTATCTAGCACAGAATATTGAAAATTAAGACAGATGGCTTCAAAGCAGATAGGATATTGATCCGGGGAACTATTTGAGTACCAATTGGAGTCATGAAGGAATACACCCTCCCACACACTTGGGGCTAGATTGGAAAGGGCTGCAGAGGGCTTTTTTGCCTTCCTCTGAATCAACAGGGGTGTTTTTGGCAAGGGCTGGACTTGATGGATGCATGTCTTTTTTCAGCCTCATCTACTATGTTAGAACTTGTAATAGTGCTTAGAGTTCTTTGGGCCTTGTATATAAAAACACAAAAGGGGTGAATGTACAAATTTGCCAGTGCAGCCACTCGTGTTAAACTAAACACCAGTGACTGTATGGGGGTTAGGTATAATGTACTACAGTGCTGAGCTTTGTAGTGCAAACCAGTAGACATTCCCCACCTGTGTTAGGACTATAGTGCTAGCATGCCTTGTATGCCTGCCCCTTTGCATGCAAACAGAAATAGACTAAAAGCACAACACTTCCCCTATGTCTGCCCTTTGAGTGCCAGAGCGTTGTGCAACACATTGCTTTTGTACACCCCTTTGGCACTCAAAAGGTTGAACAGCTGGAAAACAAAAATGGGAGAAACATACAGATGAATATATCAAAACAGATGAATTATAGCGTCCACTATACACCCTACTGTGCGCACTCACAAAAAAATTTTGTTAGCAGCGGCTTATACCAGAACAAACAAAGTAAGAAACTGGAAATCTTTATACTGCCTCCAGACACAGTATGCCCCTCTGGATCAGGCTGCTCCCTTGTTCAAAGGACACGCTCTCCCACAACAGCAATACACGTGAAACTTGTTAGCGTTGAAAGCCCTTCCAGTTTTTATTTTGTTCTTTTTAAAGGGGAACTACCACCCCGCAATAACTTAAGCTTCACTGATTGCTCATCTGGCGACTAGCGGTACTAAGCAGCTAGTGCAAAAGGGACTGACAGCGCAGGCGCACGGACGTCACTGTGAAGAGACGTCCGTGCTTCCTGCTCCTGTCACCATCGGTAAAACGCCGATATCTGCTGAACCGGGTAATATTTCTGGCGACTAGCGCTACTAAGCAGCTAGTCGCCAGATGAACAATCAGTGAAGCTTAAGTTATTGCGGGGTGGTAGTTCCCCTTTAATAAATTTTAAATAAATACAGCCTCTGCCTGATCAATCTACTTGAAGACTCCAAACTACTCCAAGAACACAGGAGACACCTGAACGGAGATAGGTTGAATTCTCTGTATGCTGGATTGTCAGTAGACTTTGATATCAGAGTCCTGACCATCTCAAAATATGAGTGCAATCCATTGTTTGAGTGTGTCTATTTTAATGAACAAACTATACCATTGGCATCCCTTTTTGTTGTTTTGTTTCCCATTTTTGGTCTCTTTACCAAAAGGTTGAACAAGCAGTAGGAGGAAAGCAACACTCCAAAATGCCCAGACTGCCTCAATGCCCTCCCCTTGTCCCATGCAGCCTTAAAGGAGAATGTTTGGTGTAAGCAGATTAGTAATTAGGAATCAGATTCCAGAAAGGAATTGTTGTTGTACATTCACCACAAAGTGCAGAAAATCTGGAGAAAACCTACTGCACTGTATTGGACAAAAGAGGATTTTAGAGAACTCAGAGTTAAACCTTTTCTCTGAGATACCCTCATCCTGAAGGCAGGTCACTTCACAAGACAGGGTCTTTAAGGCGGAGATCGCTTCCTCTAACTCAACCTTCTGTCTATTCTACAGATGCAAAGTGGCACAGAAAAGTAACAAAAGGGAGAAGAAAATAAGGAAACCTCCTGAACACAGGCCCCAAGAGGACTCATCTGCCCAGAAAAGTTAAATACCATGTTTTTCTCTGGGTGGGAGTCCTGTGTTCCATATGGACACCATGTTTTTTTTTCCCTCTGTGTGAGAGTCCTATGTTCCATTTAAGACAAAATAATTTAATGATAAGTTCACTAAAATCCTATTTCTTCTTACGTCTAATATGGCCCACAGGAACCATAGGTATATACCAAAGCACCCATAAGATTCCATGGAGGGAAAGAGAAAAAACTGTCCCTGTAAGATACCAGCATTCTACAGAACCAAACTGGTGTAATTTAACCTGAAGTGTCAACGGACACAGAATAAACCAAAAAGCCAATGAGGCTCAAACTACTGAACAGGATGTGGCTAGAGGAAAAAAAAAAAAAAAAAAGCCTGAAGTACCTTCTAGCTAAAGCTAACCTTAGCCAAAGACATGACAGTGCTTGGTGTGCATGAAGCACCACGTTACTGCCTTGCACAGCTATTCAGTAGAGGCCTGATTCTTGTAGGCCCAGGATTCACCCACACACCTGGTTGAGTGTGCTGCGAAGATTAAAGCAACAGATTTCTTCTTGATTACATAAGCTTGGCATGTGATAGCCTTGATCCAAAAAGCAATAGTGACTTTGAATGCTGCCTCACCTGCTCTAGGACCTTTAGGAATGATGAAGAGTGAATCAGCCTTACCAAGAGGCTATGCACAAAATACTTCAGGCATCGAACCACATCCAACAAGTGGAAATCCTGCATGCCCTGCAGTAACCACACCTTCCAGCCAAAAAGCTGCTAGCTGGTGGGATAAGGGATGAGTGTTTTGTCATCCCTTCAGCTAGTCAATCAATAAATAGCTGTTAAAATTATTTTGTTTATTTATGCTAGTTGGGGTTTTGTTTCATTGATAAAGCGGTGATCAGCTGCAAAACGCGTCTGAAAGAGCCAGCTATTATAATATGTATCTTTTTAATATATGACATACAATCCAGACACAGTAAATATATTTTTAAGGGAACGCTTTGGTGCTGCTGTTTTTATTATTACTTTTTATTTAATTGCGATTCTCTCAGGTCAGAATATGAAGAGAGCAGACAGCCTGGGGAAAAGAGGCTCAAATGAACAAAGGCAGGAAGAATTCTCCAAAAGTCTGATTATCAGACCTGTTGATATCAGTCTGACATTATCATTCTATGAATTGCTGTTTTATATAATCACACTATTGGGCTCCTTTCTTGTTGTTTTTTTCCTTTTTCTATACTCGTGGCAACTTAAAGGGATAGTAATGTTTCACAAAAAAAAAAAAAAAAAAAAAAAAAAAAAAAGCAGCTCTGATTAAATCTTTGTAGTATTTGGGCCGTGGAGAGCGTTATTTCAATACTGTCCAAGTTGTAGTTCAAGAATAATTGAATGATAAAGTATCCCCCTCCAGACTCTTTTACTGATGTAACACTGTTCACTTCAGAGCAGCAAGACTGTCCAGATGGATCGCAGTAAGGGACAATCTCCAGTGAGCATAAGGAAAAACCAGAAAAGGCCATCAAAGGGGGCAGAATTTTCCTTATACTCACAGTAACAAGACTGCCCCTTGCTGCGAACTATCCGATCAAGAGACCAGATTCCACATCTGAGGGTTATACTAGGTAAAAGGGGCGGGAGGAAGATATTTTATCATTCAATTACTCTTGAACTACAACTCCATCAGTACTGAAATAACACTCTCCATGGCCAAACGCTATGAAAATTAAATCAGAGCTGCTTTTTTGTGTGAAAACTTACTATCACTTTAAGTTGGCTGTCTCAGCCAGCTGGAGTCTCTTGTCAGTGTAGGGGCTGATCGGCTGCTTACACTGAACTCAAGTAAGGGATCCCAGACTGCATGAATCAGATGCACAAAAATAATAATTCAGCAGCAAACCATTGCACCACAAAGGACAAATAAAAATGTCCCAGTTATATAAATTGGACTTTAACCTGCCAAATACTAGCTGTGTCTACAAAGCACAAGAAAGCAATGGATGTGAACTTCTCAGTCATTCCAGCACTTAAAAAGGTCTAACACAATAGGATTAAAAAAAAAAAAAAAAAACAATTTTAATGCAGTTTTCAAATATGCAAAATTTAATTAAGGTGAAAGTTCCACTTTAAAGGCAATAATATAAAATCATATTCACAAGTGGAAAGCCATCGCTAAGAATAATCACTTGTAAATCATCTCATTAAAGGCACATCTAAATGGCAATGCAAACCTGCTACACCAGAGGAAACAATGCCTCTTTGAGCATTCCCATCAGTGGGTAGAATTATGATCAACAAACTAATTTCTACTTGGGTAAAGTACACAGTCGGCACTAGAGTCAACTATATAGCAGTGAGCTCTCCAGAAGTCCTGATTAGCCAAAGGCATCTAATGGGGAATATGATTACCATTTATGAATATATTCAAGGCCAATACAAAGAACTATCTGGGGAGCTATTTACACACTGAAGAGCAACGAACAAGGGGCACTTAAAGGTTTATAGGAAGACCTTAATGAACAGCCAAGTTTTATTTATTTTAGTATACATGCGGAAACATCTATACTAATGTTTATTTTTTTCTGCTTTTTTGTAGTTTTTGCATAACAGCCTATATTCTGTGGCCTTGGGCACCTATGCAGATTACTTTTGTGCTCACACACACACATACACCTAGCCATTGTCTAAGTAGCTCCTGTAAAATATTCAAGCAAGGGGAGAAGTGTAGGCTGTAGGACTATAGAACTTTATCACTTATGAATATGCAGGTTACCTTTAAGAAATAATAGGTTCCCTGCAGGATAGTATGAGAATATAATATAGTTCTCACTCAGTGATTCAGTTAGATGAGGGACATTATTGTCCTGTGATACGCAGGGCATCTGCAGTTATATGGTCTCTACATACATTCAGTGTTAGTACCTTCATACATGGTGTGAGTAAATGTGCCATCTTCCATGTAGTTATTGAGACACTATAGCAAGTTTATTATACTGAATATTGGCCCGCTACTGTGTATTTCGTCCACCTGCTTTGAGTAAATAAAATGTCACCCATGTACACTTTAATTTACTGATGATTTTAAATATGCTTATTTACATGTGACTCTTTGGGTCATTTTATTGCATTTAATCAATAAGAGCTGAGTTTTATTATCCCCATTACCTCCTTATATATAGTACTGAACTAGTCTCTTTTTGGTGTTTTTTTTTTTTTTTTTTTTTCTCTCTCTGATGTCTCCAGCCAAACGTGATAAAGACATCTGGGGGGGAGATTCACCAAGCCAGTGATTCTCAACCAGGGTGCCATGGCACTTTGGTGTGCCATGGACATCAACTTAGGGTGCCCCATGTTTTCTATGAAGACTAACAAAAACTGACTTTTAAATAAAGATTTATAGAAATTCTTATGCACAATATGTTTAGTTTTGTTATGTTTATAAGACCTAATAATAACTGTATTTTTATGTATTGTACCCTTCATTATGCCCTTGATAAAGTACATTAAATATGTTAGGAGTGCCCCGAATGTTCTAAATTAGGTGTTAGGGGTGCCCTGAGCAAAAAAAGATTGAGAACCACTGCACTAAGCCGTGCAAAACAGGTGATAAGGTGGAGATGACTTCTCCAATTCCTACGTTATTCTATGGAGCCTATGCACTAAGATTTCTTCAGATTTGGAGATCTTAGTGAATAGGACACATAGAATAACATAGGAACTGGAGAAGGGATAAACTGGAGAAGTCGTCTCCACGTCATTACCGCTTTATCACTGCTGTGTTTCGTGAATCTCCCACTGGGGTGGATCTTATTAACCCACTTTTGATGTCTATGTTCTTTGCTGCCTTTTTGTTTGATTACTAGCCAATCAGAATATTCTTCTCAATTAATTATCCAGTAACCAGGCAGATTTTCGCTTGAATACCCAATTAACCAATCAGTGCCTGTTTCTCTAACAGCGCCCAACACTAGTCGTCCGGTTTCTCTCTCTATAGTACCCTATTGACCAGTTAAGTTTCTCTGGTAAGTGCCAGGTGATCAGTTAGGCACTGACCAGTTTGGTGTTATAGATTATAATAAGAAACACACTGAGCACTTGTCGGACAAGCAAGCACTGAGTAGCTAATAATACAGAATAATATAGAATGTAAAACAGACTGTTTCTGACAAATTCCAAGTAAACATTCTATCTTACAACAGTTTCCCATGAACCACGTGGAGTCAGTTTCTCCGATACGTTCCCAGTAAACAGTGTTTCTCTATAGAGTGCCGTAATAAGCCATCAATATATGTATTTCAGTCTAATCAGTTTGATTTTTATTGTCCAGTGGTGAACCAGGGTGCTGTGGCACTTTGGTGAATTTCGAGTTTCAAATGTATAGCTATGGGAATTGTAATGCAAAATATATTTGCTTTTCATAAACTGATTGTGAGATCTAAACATAACAATATATGTATATAGACTTAATTTCTGCTTGCCAACTGACATAAAATGCCTGTTTCTCTCATAAATGCAAGTATCCAGTTAGTGTGTCTAATTATTAGGCTTTTTACAGGGTACTAATATAAATCAGGTGCTGTTTATGGGACAAATACATAGAAACCAGCAGGTTACGGTTACTGCAGAATGCCTAGTAACCAGTCAATGCCTGTCACTTTAATGGTCAATAACCAGCGTATGCGAGTGTCTCTATTATGTGCTTAGTGACAGCAAACGAGTTAGCGTTTGGCTCTTCAGGATTAGAGCTCAGAAACGATTCAATGCTTGCCACTTTGAACAGAACCCAGTAATTACATTTCATTTTGCAGAGTTACAACGAACTAGTTAGTGTCCAGTAAACCACTCGTTGCAGTCGTCTCCTTAGTAAGCGCCTAATAACCCTTTCTCGCTCACCTCTCTTGATGCAGTGTTCGTTCTTTCTGCCAGTACGTGAAAAGTCCACTTCGGCTACACTTAGGGGTAGAATCCGGGTGTGACAGCACCGCTTGCTTAAGAGTCCAGCCCAATCCTTGTGTCTGAAGAGACCGTTCGCTGACTGCTCAAGCGCCTTCTGTTGAAAGGCAGACAGGCAGCGAATAAGCTGCAAGTAATTTCAAATATAAGCATAATAAGACCGCCCAATTTGAAGTCACAGATTTACTGACATGAGACGGGTTGGGTGCGTCTTTAAAACTATGGAAAATAACCGCTGAATAACGAGACACAGAAATCCTTTACAGACCTTTCTGTCAAAGGGGCTTATTCTTTCGTGGGCAAATTTCTGCAGAGAGTATACACTGACAGCTTGGCACAGTGTTGGAGTGGATGCCAACTACAGAGTTAGTGAGAATGTACAGCAAAGTTGGGCATCCTGTTGCTACCCTACTGTTAAAGACCACAACTTCCATAATAGGTGGGGTATTATGGATGGTGTATTCCTCAACAGAAGTCTTCATGTTTCCTACCTCTTACAGTCCAGTGAAAAAGAAAGTACACCCTCTTTGAATTATATGGTTCTACATATGAGGACATAATAACCATCATCTGTTCCTTAGCAGGTCTAAATTTAGGTATATACAACTGAAGATGAACAACAACACATGACATATACCTTGTCATGATTTATTTAACAAAAATAAAGCCAAAATGGAGACGCCACGTGTGATAAACTAACTACACCCTTACTACTTCCATAGGAATTAAGATGCTAAATAGCAGACAGGTGCTGCTGATTCAAATGCCCTTGATTAATTGATCATCAGCAAGTGTGACCACCTCTATAAAAGCCAAAGTTTTAGCAGTTTGCTGGTGTGGAGCATTCAGGTGTGTGTTTTAACACAATGTTAAAGGGATAGTAATACTTAATTTTAACTTTATTTTATTTTGTAGGCATTTAAAAAAAAACATGAAGAATGATATAAGTCTTATCTCTGAAACCTTTATGGTTTAAGAGATATTCACAAACAAAGTATCCCCCCCCCTGTTCAACCAGATCAGAAGGGAGATGCCCAGGTAGACTGCAGAGAGGGACAATCTTCAATTAAGATAATGGAAAAAGCTGAAAAACTTGTCAAGGGGGGAAGGGCTTTCATTGTTTTCATACAAAGAAAATTGTCCCCTTCTGTTATCTGTACTGTCATACAACCAGACTCACATCTGAGAAGAGATGGCTTACACTAGGTAAAAGGGGCGGGGAGGGGAACTTTGCTTGTGAATATCTCATAAACCATAAAGGTTTGAGAGATAAGACTTATATCATTCTTCATGTTTTTTTAATGCCTACAAAATAAAATAAAGTTAAAACGAAGTGTTACTATCCCTTTAAGGAGGAAAGACATCAGCAATGATCTTAGAGAAGCAATTGTTGCTCTCCATCAACCTGGGAAGGCCATTTCCAAACAATTTAAAGTCCATAATTCTACAGTGAGATGGATTATTCAAAAGTGGAAAACATTCAAGACAGCTGCCAATCTTCCCAGGAGTGGACGTCACAGCAAATACACCCCAAGGTCAGTCCATGCAATGCTCAGAGATATTGCAAAAAAACCAAGAGTTATATCTCAGACTCTACAGGCCTCGGTTAGCATGATAAAGTTCATGACAGTACAACTAGAAAAAAACTGAAAGGGATAGTATTGCCTGAAAATAATTTTATTTTATATTGTAGCCCTTAAAAAAAACATTAAAAATGATATGTCTTATCTCCCAAACCTTTATGGTTTGGGAGATATTAGCAAGTAAAGTTTCCCCTGGAGTGACGTCACTGCTCAAGCCTTCATATTTGGAATCTGGTCCCCAGACCGGCTGCGGCTGTTTAGCAGTGCCGAGATCGCGATCTTTAAAAATAATTTCTTCATTGAAATAGTCTACAAAGTGTGCTTGCAAGCCAGGCACACTTTGTAGACAGTTCCAATGAAGTAGTTCTTTTTAAAGATCCTGATCTTGGCACAGCTAAAGAGCTGCCCACTGATCTGTGGACCGGATTCCAAATCTGTCCACTAGATGGCAGACTTGGCTAAAACAGCCAGGAAAAGGGAACTTTACTTGCTAATATCTCCCAAACCTTAAAGGTTTGGGAGATAAGACTTACATAATTTTTAAAGTTTTTTTTTTTTTTTTTAAGGGCAACAATATAAAATAAGATTATTTTCAGGCAATACTATCCCTTGAACAAGTGTGGTTTGTATGGAAGGGTTGTCAGGAGAAAGCCTCTTCTTTCTAGAAAGAACATGACAGCATGGCTTAGGTTTGCAAAGTTGCATCTGAACAAACCACAAGATTTCTGGAACAATGTCCTTTGGACAGATGAGATCAAAATGGAGATGTCTGGCCATAATGCACAGCTCCAAGCTTGTCGAAAAACCAAACACAGCATATCAGCACAAACACCTCATACCAACTGTCAAGCACAGTGGTGGAGGGGCGATTATTTGGGTTTGTTTTGTAGCCATAGGACCTGGGAACATTGCAGTCCTTGAGTTGACCATGAACGCATCTACCAAAGTATTCTAGAGTCAAATATGAGACCATCTGTCCGACAGCTAAACCTTGGCCGAAATTGGGTCATGCAACAGGACAATGATCCCAAGCACACCAGCATAATCTACAACAGAATGGCTTGAAAAGAAAAGAATCAAGGTGTTGCAATGGCCATGTCAAAGTCCAGACCTCAACCCAATTGAAATGCTGTTGTGGACCTTAAAGTGATAGTAATGTTTCATAATAAAAGCAGCTCGAATTAATATTCATAGTATTTGGGCCATGGAGAGTGTTATTTCAGTTCTGTCAGAGTTGTAGTTTAGGAGTAATTCAATGATAAAGTATCCCCCTCCCGCCCCTTTTACTAATGTAACACTGCTCAGCCAGAGCAGAAGGGAGGTGCCCAGGTAGACTGCAGCGAGGGACAACCTTCAATTAAATAAGGGAAAAACCTGAAAAACTTGTCAAGGGGGGATGGGCTTTCATTGTTCTCATAGGAAGAAGAGTGTCCCCTTCTGTTATCTGTCTATTCTAACCAGATTCCACATCTGAGAAGGCTTACACTAGGTAAAAGGGGCGGGAGGGGGAAACTTTGCTTGTGAATATCTCTTAAACCATAAATGTTTGAGAGATAAGACTTATATCGTTCTTCATGTTTTTTTAATGCCTACAAAATAAAATAAAGTTAAAACGAAGCATTTCTATCCCTTTAAGAGAGCTGTGCATAAATAAATGCCTGCAAACCTCAATGAACTGAAGCAACGTCGTAAAGTCATAGAGGAAACCATTACTTCAAGTTATTATTGCTAAAGATGGTTCTACAAGCTATTGAATCATAAGGTGTACTTAGTGTTTCACACATGGCTTCTCCATTTTGGCTTTATTTTTGTTAAATCATGATACAGTGTAATATGTCATGAGGTGGTTTTCATCTGAGGTTGTATTTACCTAATGTTTAGACCTGTTAAGGAAGAGATGATTTATGTCCTGATATGTAAAACCACAGATTTCATAGAGGGTGTACTTTGTTTCACATTACTATATGTACAGTTTACCTCTGCTTCTATCCCCAAATTCATGTACAAAATTACAATTGTATACCAGCTAGGCACTATATAGAACTTCCATTTTAGACAGACTTGTATAGGGATGATAGATCCCCTTACAGCCTGCTAAAACATTATAAAACTTGTTGTCAAGTTCCACCCTAAAAGCTTGTAGCTTCCAAAGTTATAAAAACCTAAAAATATGTTATCAAAAACCCTCCACAGCCAGCCCTAGCAAACTAGCTAGGGCTGAGCCACCACTGCGGAAAGAGCCATTTCTACTATTGATTGTAAACCAAAATTGAATATATCTAAATCAACATCCGACAGATGTACACCATCTGTCCTATAAAGGCCCATACCACCATTCTCCAAGTACACGTGCCTGTAAGACAACCCCCAGAACTGCCTGAAAAACAGAAATCTGAGTTTCTTGCTGGTTCTGTCTGGGGTTTAAACAAAATTAAAACTTTTATGGATAAACTCCTGGATCAAAAACAAAATCTCTACAGACTTGCTTAAACCTAAGTCATTACCCCCATGTGGAAAATGATAATGTTAGGATACAGAAAATTAACATAACAATAATCCAATTCACTCATAACCTGTTCATATCTGAGCCCTCTTTCTCTGTGCTACCAGATCCTGCATACTTCTGGATTATACCCTAAATTGTCTATAATGTACGAATGAAAGCCCTTTTCCATGCCCAAAAAAGAATGTCCTAAAATCCAGATGTGTCAATACTTGAAACCTGAAAAAAAAAAGATTATAAAGGCTTACATATTACTCTTTAATTAAACGTGGACAAATGTAAATCCTAAGCCTACCAGATCTCCATCTGCCTAGCCTCGTGATATTCTTATCCCTAACTCCTATCTGAAAGCTTCTGTAGCTGCCCCAATCCTAAATTAATGTAACGAAAATCTATGGTCTCCTAGGCCTAGAGTTTGAATGCACAAAAAACCTTGTAAAATGTAAATTTAGAAACCTGAACACCATCCTCGTGTACCAAAAAACTGCCTGGTAACTGAGGTCTAACTTTGCAAAACCAATAAGCATGAAAGTGTGCAGTCAACTATATATCTAATCTAATGTTACTCTACAGGATGAATACAATGTCCCCTTCATTGAGAAAGGGGAAATGTGGTTATACCCCAAACTACTGAGGGGTCTTGAACACACATTGGTTAATCAACATATAATTGTAGACTAGAGACTGTAGAAAGAAACAAAATATTGGCCAGGGTGCACTCTTAATCTTTCAAAAAATAAACAAAAAAATAACTTAATTAAATAAATTAAGGTCCAAAATAATCAAATAGGTAAAATGGAGTTAAAATAACTCCGATTCCAGGTCTCTGGATACCACACTATGGCCTCGATTCAATTAGGTTCAATGGCTGTTTTTTCATCTGACAATATTTTTTTCAAGCACAGTTAGCTATTTAGTTACCAGAGCTGTGAAAAAATGCCAGCAAAAAAAAAATACTGGGCAATAAAGTTAGATGTGTTTTGCCAATAGCAAATAATAAAAACACTGCAAGATACAATTCAGTTGCATGCATTAGCCCTTAAGATCCATTAAGGTACTCAAATTCCCTGCGATAAAGTAAGTCCCAGTTGTTTTTGTGCGTAGAGTCCCTTATCGGAACTTAAAACAGCTGATGCAGCAATTGAAGTTTAAAAAAACAAAAAAAAAAGTCCTCAGCGTATGTATTAATATGGGGGCCTAAGCCCCATATCAGTCATCCAAAGTACACCTAAAATGTGTCCATTCTTAGTAGAATTAAACTTTAAACGCCCGTATCTCTTAAACCATAGCGGTTTGAGATATACGTTTTTTTGCATTTAGATCAGCTTGTTAAGCTCTTCTAAATGCAAAAAAGTTTTTTTTAGACATTACTAACACTTTAACCTTATGAATGCCTGTGGGGTATAATTACCTCACTGGTACTCATAGGGTTAATGCAATTAAGTAACAAACCAAAAGCTGCTGAAAAGAAACACTTACCAGTAATCCTGATGTTCCGCGGGCTCCTCAGCACCATGGTCATCTACTGCCATCTTCTTCTTCCTTCTTGGGGTCTGCCTTCTTTCTTCCATCTTCTGATTAATCTGTAATAAAAATCAAGAGATATTAATACATGATCCATAGATATAGCCCACACATCCATGCGTAGTTTAACCCCTTGAGTGCCAGAGGGGTATGCAACTCATTGCACAGCAATTCATTGTGTATATCTCTGGAACACAAAGGGAAAAACATTGCTGAGACATGCGGGTTAATATTTCAAAATATGACCAAAAGTCTAAAGTTCCGTCCACATACTAAAACAAAAAATAATTCCAAATATTAATCCTCCATTTCTCAGCCACTGAGTGCAGCCTCGGCAGAGAAAGTGAATAACAGCACACACCCCAGTTTACCTCACAGGTCAATGCTTGTTCCATTGGGAGGGAATTTGAACGGAGACTGTTCAAGAGGCTCTGTTCAAATTCCCTCACAGCCATTGGCTGGGATGTATGCTTATACGCGTAAGCACGCATCCCAGCCAAAGCAGTCTCTGCTCAAATTCCTTCACAGTGGAACGGGCATCGGCCCATGAGGTATGGGAGAGTGGGGATGGTGCTGCTATTCATGTTCTCCCCCACGGCCACACACAGTGGCCTAGAAATGGACTTTGGGCATGTTTTGAAATATTAACACTGCACGTCTCAGCATTGTTTTTCCCTTTGAGTCCCAGAGAGCTACACAATGCATTGCTCTGTAATGTGTTGCGTTCCCCTCTGGCACTCAAGAGGTTAAACTATGTATGGACGTGCAGGTCATGTGTATTGATCATGTATCAATATCACTTAATTTTTATTGCAGATTAATGAGAAGATGGAAGGAAAAAGCTCACGAGAATACAGAAGAAAGAAGATAAGAAAAAAAAAAAGGAAGCTACAAGAAGGATGACAGGTAAGTGTAATAGAGATGAGCCAAGATCAGTGCTTGACAGCGTGTCAGGCACCGATTGTTACCTTTTTTTCCCCATAATTCTCGCTATTTAGCTTGTGGTTTGGGAAATTATTGAACAAAATGGATGTTTTGCTACAAGTCCTTTTCTGTGGCCTAATGTTCGTTGTGCTTTCAGCTGGTAGGACAATTGAATACAGACTTAGACTTTTTTTTTTGGTCATCCAGGATCCATTTTTGCCCTACCGGCTGATTTAGGTCAGACACTTGAACTGAGGCCTATGTTCCTAAGCGATATATTAATTAAGAATATCTAATTGAGAACAAGTAGCAATATCAGATAAAGACTACCCCTTCTTCAGGAGTTGAACATAAATTCTTACAGGTACACTATATCAGCCCTACCTCTACTCAGTTCTCTAATAAATTCTAAGCCCAATGTGAAAAATATACAACTCCCAAGTTGTTAAGGTAATGTGGAGCAAATGAACATCAGCCTTGAAGTAACATTAAAACCTGCATGAAGCTGTAGACATTGCAAAGCTAGTGAATGTGTCCAGAATGTAGCTAATTCACACTGTCCTTATACATAATAAGACCTCACAGAGGGCACTCACAATGGAATTCCTTCTCAATGAAGACCATTTTCTACAATGTATCCCTAAAGGTGTTCTACTCTAAGTGGCCTTAGCTGACACTAGAAGCAATGTGGGGACTCCATGGCATTGCAGCACTAACCAGCAATTCTTGATTTCACTAGGAAAATGACAATGCCTTTAATAGCACTACCTCAAATGACTTACTGCAAACTGAGGACAAACTCTCTACCATTCTTTCCTACATAGCCACTGAGATGGGACAAGTGGTTAAAGGGTACTGTAAAGGGGGGCAGGTTTCAGATAACCGGTGTCTCATCTCAGTGTCTATGTTGGAACGAATGGTAGAGAGTTTGTCCTCAGTTTGCAATAAGTAATTGCTAATCTATCTTGACAAATCTTAAATACAAAATATATTCCAGCCAAATGTTTTTTAACAAATTGACATGACATGCTTTCCACAAACCGATGCCATAAATACAGCAACACTGAATCCTCTTTATCACTAAAAGGGTCAATCTTCACCAAACCAACAATACAACACTGTCACATAAACAAGTTGCTGCTGCTACTGACTTCCTGATGAAATTACTCCATGTTCCTAAATCAACTCCTATATATGCTGAGGACACAGCTGACCTGCTGTCCTGCCTTTGGTGCCAACTCAAAAAACCTGCTGAACTGAAAGCGTGAAAGACTATCAGCAATATTGTTAGCATAATTAGGGATATGTTTCATCCTTAACCATATACTGTAAGATAAACATTCGAGTACTAGCTGTCTGAGTAAAACCATCAGTTCCTTAGATTTTGCAGAGAGACTATTAATTTTTTTACACTACACTTAAGTTATCACAAAACATTTTTATGTTTGTAAATAAAGGGGCCCATAACTGAATTGTGACTAACACTGGAAACAATGTTAAAAATGTTAAGTTCTTAGAAAAACCTAATTGTACCCATCTGTGAAGTCACTGTTGTGCTCTCCATTTACCTTACCAAAATACTCCATAACCCGCTGATCCTGTTACATCCATGTAAAGACTGAAATCTGGATTAAAAATAAAATCTTCTTGCCAAACTGTTCTCCCATTGTATGAGGACAGGAAAGCATACCATACCACCAAGTCTGCCTTAACTTTTTTGGACAGCTTGACATGACAATATAGAGGCTTAATACCAGAAATGGCAGCTGCCAATCTGCAAGAAAAAAATATCTCCACTGGCATAATGCAGCTTACAAAATTTAGCAATCATAACACTGACTGAATAGTCTTGAGTGTTGGGTTCTTGAAAGTCTTCAGCAGCCACAACTGAAACCTGAGTTTAATTACTTTATCTTCTGGGAGTCTGAATTATATTCTTACTGAATCAATAGTAATTCCCAAGAAAACTACCTCTGAAGTTGGCATGACAGTTTTGTTATGCGCCAGCGGGACCCCAAATTCCTCTGACCTTTTGACAAATGTCTCCAACAATGACGCACAAACTGGCGAATCCGCCAAGCCCATAAAAAGGAAATCTTCTAGACAGTGCATCAATTTCTTCTAACCACTCTTAAACTTGAGTACCCATTCCAGAAAAGTAGAAAATAACTAACAATACGAACATGACTGAGAGCATCCAACTGGGAGACATTTTTCAAAAAAGAAGTACTCCTTTAACTGGAAACCTAGTGAACCAATAGCACTAGAATGTATTGGAAGGAGCCTAGAACCTGATTGTATGTCTGCCTTTGTCATTAAAGCCAAATTTCCACAACTTCTTACCAACCTCAAGGCCTTGCCAAACGATGTATAAACAGTTGAACTCAACTCCTCACCAATTTGATAATTTAACTTGTGGTTGAGCCTTATAGCCAATGTAGAGGATTGATAAGAGGTGTGGCTTAACCTTGGCTTACTAAAGCCTGGTAGAAAGTACGATGAGGCATGCCAATTAGAGGGCTGCCTAATGAAGTAACTTGGGGCTAGATGCAAATGTTGGAGTTAAAACCAACATGAAGAAAAAAACTGCCTTCATGAGTTAACCAAGACCGGATAACTTGAGATTCAAATCTTCCTTACCTGAAAAGGTTAATGTGTGACGGCCTACAAAACACACGAAAATGACAAAACTGGAGTCGCCTAACATCTGACCTCATAGCCATCAAAAAACACACAATAAATAACGTGAGAAAAGTCCCAATTAAAGAAACCAGCGAACTTTCGACGTTACCTAGTGCCCCAGCCAATCACAGCACCCCAAAGTATCAAGTTAAGTCGAATAAACTATATATAGACCCAAAATAACCGACGCACCTTTGTCTGATTTTGAGTTCCACGAGCTAGATTTCAGGACCCAGGAGCAGAGGCTAGAGAAAGAGAAAGGAAGTTTAGGTCACACACATACAGGTAGAAGGAGTTGGAGAGACTGACAGCACACGTAGCGACACATAATACACTTTTGTACATACCAAATACACACACACACACACACACACACACACATAGCCCATATTTTTTTTGTTAGTAAAACACATACATTTTTTTTATATTTCTTTTGACAGTGTGAGTCTGTGAGTGCAAGTGAGTGACATAGGGAGTGAGTGTGTGAGGACCTGAGTGAGTGCCTGGCTATGAGTGGGTGAGAGGAATGGCAAGGAGAGGAGGACAGGAAAAAGGGGTGGGGAGAGGAGGAAGAGGAGCAGGTGTGTATCCCTGGTCGTGGTAGGGGAGGGAGAGGGAGATCCCTGGGTCAGAGGGGCAGCCACGCCAGAGAAGGCACATCTAGTGCAGGGTCAGTGGAGAGAGTGGGACGAGGGGTAGTCCAGGGGGTGCAACATGCACAGCCAAGGCCATAGCAGGCAGGGCTGTAGAGCCACAGTCAGGGCTCTCATAGAACCTCTGGGGGTGAGGAGGAGGAAAGGGTGAGAACCTCGCCCTCGTGGAGGCAGTCATCTCCAGGGATTGGATCCTGTTCCCCAGGGGGAAGGTTGTCAGCATGGGGGACAAGCGTAAAGTCGCATGGAGGGAGGTCCTTGCTGCAGTCAGTGCAGTGTCCAGCTGCAGACGGTCACTGGAAGCAGTGTAGAAAAGGTGGTCCGACTGCAAGCCCAGGGTGAAGAAGAAGGGTGAGGAGGCTATGCATGCTGCCGGCACAGGGGGTGGCCCGTCCCTGCGCATGCACTACACGGAGTGGGAGGAGGCAGTGCAGAGGACCCTATCCACATCAGCAGTGCAGGGAATCCCAGGGTGGAGTGACACCGGGGATGAAAGGAGCCTCCAGTCCACCGGTAAGTAAATCAAGACCTACACACACATCACACAAATCTTGACACCACCAGTCAGAGGCCAACACAGTGACACCTGAACACATGGACAGCATTCCGCACCACAATTCAGCAACACAGCTTGGAGGGACATCAAACAAGGACAGGATACTTGACAAACCCAGCCTGAATGGTAATGGTCAAGTCCCTGTTGAACTCCCTTCATGCTGTCTACAACAACATCATGCACAGCACATAAACAATGCACACTGTCATTTGTCAGTCAAAGATATAACTGTTATGTGTATCACAATGTCATACATAGAGTGACAAAGAGGTCAACACACAACCCCTTGAGTGCCACAGGGATAAGCAATGCATTGTTTCACAATACACTAACTAATCCCCTGGCAATCAAAGGGTTATGGGAGATAGCAAGGAGGGGATATGACGTGGTGTTTGGAGTATTGGTACTGCATGTGAGGGCTAGGCGTTATACATGTAGGTAGTTAATCCAAGTGAAATAGTCAAGCTTCAGCCCTCTGCATCATATATGGCATGCAGAGTGTGGATGGCCAGGGGGCCTCTGCAGGACATATGTGATTCACAAGGCTCAACCATGATGAGGGGGACATTCACTAGGGTGTCAGAAAGAGGTGACAATATGTACATGACAACTGCAGTGTCATCACATCTGCAATCCCTGTTTTATTCTGTGGAGCCAATGCACTGAGATCTAAACAACTTGGGACATATCAGTGCTCATGATATGAGCACTGATAGCATAACATAGGAAAAGGGAGAAGTAACCTCCAGTATTACAGTATAACCATGCACATGTTTGCTGTGTGTTAGGATCTTATCTGTCCTGGCATGTTTTCTTGTGTCCTCCAGCTGATTGGGTTGTTGGGTTCCACAGATCATGTTTGTTGGTGTGCCTGTTACTGTTGCTGACATCATTGGTTGAACTCTGTAATTACTGGTCATCCCTGGTGCATTGCTGTGTTTAGAGGTCATAGTGGGTTTGCTGTTCAGGCCTAAGTGTATGTCATGCAATGGATTTGTGTCACTCAAGGTGTGATGGTTCAGTTTTGGTCAACACATAGATCCTGATGAATGTGGATAGGAAGGATGTATGCCTTACCATCCACACTGCTCAGGATACACATGATGACCAAAGCTACACCACTGTAGGTTAGTAGAATCAATGCATGGGATCATGTCAAGCTCAGCAATGTGTGTCTGGATGGTACCCAATGCATTGCAATAGTCTTGAAGCACTCCTGTCATAGCTCACATCACTAATTACATCATGTAATTTCCCCACACAGCATACCAGTCAGCACGAGCGGAGGAGTCAGGGGAATCCTCATCTGAGGAGGCCACCACCTCCAGAGCGCTGACACAACCACCACAGCAGCAGTGGCCCCACCAGGGTCAACAGCAGCAGCCACAGCAGCAGTGGCCCCAGCATGGCCCCCAGGGGCCACAGCCTGATCCTGCCCTCCAGGTTCCTCCACCACTGCAGCCTATGGCGAGGCACAGGATGCCACAGACTGTGACAATGCCAGGCCTCAGCCACCCACGTGGACATCAGGAAGCCAGGAGTTCATCCAAGGTGTGGCCCCTGGACTACCATCACTTTGGGCTAATTGGGGAGCCACAGCGGCCGCACTGACTTCAGACCACCACCACCAAAAACGCCATCACCCCCAGCAACACAAATATGCCACACTGAGGCCAGGGAATCTGAGGGGTCAGGGTATCCGATCCTGTTTTCCCCCCGAAGCATCCATGGTGGTGAAGGCACTCCTGAGGCACTCCATGGGAGTCCACTACCCCACAGAACACAACAGCCTCTTTGCCCTCCATGTCAGTGACACCCACGCCCACAGCAGTCCTTGATGTGGCATGTGTGGCCGTTCAGGGGGAGCAGCTCGCAGTGATCCGGAGGTGTGCCTGAACCCTGAGGTGTATGGAGCTGAACATAGGGCGGATCATGGAGTGCCTCAGGTCCACTGAGGCACAACAAGTCATATCCAACACACAGCAGCTCCAGTTTCATGCGGTCATGATATAGGTCCTTGGCCACATGCTGGTGGAGATGCGAGATGAAAATCAGCGCCAGAACATGGCCCAGCCATCACAAGAGGGGTCCAGTAACGCATCCTCAGCCAGCAGTGATCCACCACCAGTCACCAGACCCCCTTGGATAACCCGGCGCAGTCAGAGGGAATCCACCCCTGCAGCACCCCCCCCAGCCCCTCCCGCAAACAAGAAGTAAGGCCAACCTTCTCCAGGCCCATTAATAAATATTTGCACTTCTTCATAACATCTGTGTCCATGTATGTTTCCCATTCAAGATGTTGTTTGCTTGTTTGTTTGGCAGAGTTGTCTCCAATGCATTGCAAAGCTATGCCGTGAACACAACTCATGCACGATGAATGGCGTCAAAAGCTTTCACAGCAGGGGTGAACACACACCTCCCATACAGAAATGTTTGTACAAGTTCAACTCAGACATATCAAAGCCAAACAACATCAGGGTGTTGTTCCATGATGTGACTTGAACTTGAACAACATGAACACATTAGACAGATCAACGGATCAACAACATGTACACAATTAAGGGGATGGTAATACTTAACATGTTAAAACAAATATGTATTAGGGTTCATCCCCCTAAGTAAAACAAAGTAACTCCCACTGATGAAAAATGTCTTATTCCAGAGTAATTTCATCTCAAAGTTGAATTTAATAGATGAAATATCACAGTGGCATGAAATTGTCAAGTGGCGCTGTTGCTACAACATCCTATGGAGATTTATGGTGCTGGGACCAGAGCTGTCCATAGGATGGTGTAGGAACAGCGCCACTGTACCAGGTCACTGAGATATTGCATCTGAAAATTAAACTTGGAACTGTAATATTTAAATGAAACACCTTTCAGCAGTGGGAGTTCCCTTGTTTTGCTAAGGGGGATAAACCCTACTATATATTTTTTTAAAACCTTTTAAGTATCACTATCTCTTTAATACTCTGATGAGGAAGAGGTAATAAATGAAACACGACAGTCATATATGCTCATGTTTCATTGACGTCGACAATAACAGTTGATCCTCATGGACGTGGATTTAACGTGTGACGGGGACAAACATCTGACCCATGAGGGTTCATGCCATGGATACCTGCAGGAAGTGAAAACAAGATTGTGAACTGTACTGTCATGCTATTGCTGAACCATCATCATACCCTTGAGAGCCAGTGGGGTACACAACACATTGCTCAGCAATGCTTTGAAGAGCTTCCTCCACGGGTTACCCTTTTGTCATTTGACATGGAGTAGACAATTTCTTGTCAATGTGTTGTGTAGGCATCATGACCATATGACTTTTGGATGAAAGGGATGGCAAGCAGACATATGTATGTGTGACTGACCAACCACATCAGTGTGTGAACCAAGACCCAGGAATCAGTGGATCTATTTAATTGATCTCGATTTACATATTGATGAGGTGTGTGATCTGGGTCCACATGACACACATACATATGTCTGCTTGCCATTCCCTTGATCGGAACATCATGTGGTCATGACGCCTACACATCACATTGACAAGCAATGGTGTGACATATTCACTGTGACACACACACGTGTCATCATGGTGGGCCTTGTAACCTGACTCACAGATTGTTACTCTGATACCGTAGCCAACACCACACACATAACCATCCACATTCTGCTCTATTGGGCATTGCTCACGTGTAAGGTGAGTCCATTATCCCCCAAACCGTTTGCCAAAAGGGTACACAACTGATTGCCTTGCAACGTTTTGTGTACACCTCTGGCAATCAAAGGGTTAACACATGTAATTGCAGTGTTGTATCCAATGCATTGCATGTCATTGCATTGGATATCCCTCTGTGGCTCAAAGGCTTTTACCAGTGTCATGACTATGTTCCAAATGGTAGATGGAGTTTTCCATAAGTACAACATAGTATGTGATGAACATGGCCAATCTGGTGTACCGTTGATCCAAGGTTGAGGGATGATGTCGTTGACATGGTAGGGCTGTGTTGATGGGTCCTGTGGACTGGAACAGATGGTTATTTTTGGTGTGCATGTGTTTGCATGCATTCCACAAGCACAACCATGCTCACACATGAGTTACTCACAGGTGAAGTAGTCCCTGATGATCTTGGTTCACATTTGTGTCCTGCTCAACATAACTTCTCCATCAACAGGAACAGGGACCTCCATGGGCTGTTGTGGCTCAACATCCTCCACGAGATGTATGTCCACATCAGTGTTATGTAATAGGGAACATGACAGTCTCTCTCCCACACTACATCTGAGGAAGGTGGACTGTCAGGTTTCAACAGCGGTAAGGTGTTGACCATGAGCAATCATGTGGTCCCAGTAGACTAATGGTAACGTGTGTTATACAGGTAATTTTTTGCTGGTGTGTCTGTGGTTGGTGGTGTGATGTATTGTAATTTATATGTACCTGTCAGGTGTGTGTTTTGGCTCCATTGGCTGCTGAGGTTACATGGATGAGCTTGATTTGTTTTTGTGTGCATGTTGTGTTGTGTGTTAACCCCTGTTGTTCCAGGGTGTGTTGTGATGGCTTATGTTGTGCTGCTTTTTGTCCCCCCCTGTCCCTGTGCGGTTGTTGGATTCTTGTTGGTCTGTGACGTGTTTGTTGGTGTAGCCAGTGGTCCACAACCAGTGTGTCATGGCATGTTGGTGTGCCATGTGCACCAGCTCAGGGTGCATCCCTTTCCAATGTTGCTATACTCTGCATTAGTAATTCGTAATATTCATTTTACAAATTTTTTTTGGGAGATGTGTGTATGGGACATATGATGCACTATATTCTCATCATTGTCATTGACACAGTGAGACCTGATGTTAAGCATATGTTATTTCAAGGGGTGCCCTGGATCATCCAGATTGCATGTTAGGGGTGACTTAGATGGAGGGGTTGTGGACCACTGTTCTAGTCCTTGTTGTTGTATTTGCTAGGCATTGCACTGGTTAATATTTGACCTATGTATGCTTGAGTTCTGACCTTGAATGACCTGCTTCTCTGCTTTGTTTTCCTTGACAGTGGTTTTTACTCTGAGTTTTGTGGTGTACGGCTAAAAAAAAATTGGTGTTAGATTTCTGGCGGAAAATGTTGCAATTTAACTCACATTATCCCTAACTCCAACATTTGAATGGCTCTGGGGTTAGCTTTTACAGTGTCCTCAATGACTGATATTTTGGTGACGAGTGTCGTGCTTTCAAAACTGCCGTTATTTCTTACTTGTGGGAACACTTGCATTGCATACTTGACTTAAAAAACCACCGTCACCAGTTTTTTCTGCCGACGGCAACATTTGGATCAAGCCCTTGGTTTGAGGGTAGGTGCCTGAGGTGGGGATCAATTAAAGTCGAGCCCTGATGGAGTGGATTGGGCCAGTATTTGTAGTGCAACCAGCCACTCCCACAAAAACAGGCCCAGTCTATTACTTGTGGTCGAGGCTTATAGCCAATGTAGATGATTGATAAGAGGTGTGGCTAAGGTTGCCACCTTTTCTTCAAAAAAATACCGGCCATGGCATTCCCTCCATAGACTTTACACTGGACAGAAGGCAATTTTTTACCGGCTGGGTGGCAACCCTATGTGTGGCTTAACCTTGGCTTACTAAAGCCTGGTAGAAAGTATGACGAGGCGTGCCAATTAGAGCCCAAAAAGATTGTATTCAATGCTTTATTGGATTTGCGAAAAGATGACAATTAGTGGGAGAGCGACGAGAGTGCTGTGTGTATTTTGTGACTGGGTTCTGGTGTGTCTCTGGTGAAACAGGATGATTTCCGACGACCTCGTTTTTGAATGATGTAGGGTGGTACTTGAATCTTGGAAGCCGCTGATGCAGCTCCGATTCTGAAAGAATGTCCTGAGTAGTGCAGAGGGTTATAACCTAATGTTTTGAGACAGGTGAGATGTTTGCTGAATGACGCTAATGTTAGTGGGCCGGATTCAGTTGGAAGTAGGGGTCTCGGATTTGGTTTGGTTTTAATCAGTTCTGAAAGGTGTATGAGTGTGGTATAAGGACAAAATTGGTCTTGAGTCAGATAGGTAGGAATGTGACAGCCTTGCTTGAATTGGCCAGTTTATGAATGGGATAGGTAAAGTATGTAGTGGTTTGTTTTGTTTATGAGTTGGTCCTTTGTTAGGAATTTAGATGAAATAGATTTGGCTAAAAATTCTCCTGATCTTAAAAAGCTAAAAAAGGCTAAGCTTATTGCCGCCAGGAGAACTGTTATGTAAAGAGTCTGGTGATTTGTTTAGCTGTGAGTAAATGTTTTGGAAAATAGGACCTGTAATGGGTTTGTGTGTTATGGTGGGAGTGTGTGGAAGTTTCATGAAACCTTTAATGAACAGTTTAACGTTATAGTATGTGGTGATGGATGGTTTGAGGGGGTACCTAAGTGCTAGATTATGTTGGACACCTGCTAGGTAAGTTTTTATGGTGGGGGGAGCTAATTTCAAGTTGGTGTGGCAGTGGATTGTAAAAGCTAGGATTGTGTTTGGGTCATGGAGGTTTGTGAGGCTAGTATGTGTTGTGAATGATAGGAATGATTTCCATGCTTTGGTATAGGTTCTCTTTGTATTGGTGGCTAGGGAGTGGTCCAAGAATGAAGTTGATTTATGGAAGGATGAGGTCTTCGAACAGTGGAGGATGCATTGGTATTGGGTTGGCTGTCAGGGAGTTGTTGAAGAAAACCTGGAGATTAAGACGTGAGAGGGTGTCAGCTGATGTATTGAGGTGGCCTGGGATGAAAGAAGTGTGTATGAAGAATTTATAGTCCATGGAAAGCCAGGTGAGTTTTCTGAGGAAGAGCATGATGTTGGGGGAAGATGAACGGCCTTTTCATATGATTTGTGACGTGGTTTGATTATCGGTAATAAATGAGATGGCTTGGCTGGACCAGTTGGGGCTCCATAGTGCTGCAGCTGCCACTATGCGGTAGATTTTGAAGAGTGTAGAGGTGCTTGAGAATTGGTGTAGTGTGTGCACTTGTGCTGGCCAATGTTCGGAAAACCACTCGGATCCCCATATTGCTGCAAAACCTTTTATTGCTGCTGCATCAGTGTATATGGTTGGTGATGATGGGTGCATTTATGGTGAGAACATCATTCTGCCATTCCAATGAAGGAGAAAATTGCACCACATTCTTGAGTCGGCAGAGGCAGACTGGTCAATGTGAATGTTGATGTGATTTAAGTGACTGATGAGGGATTGGAGTTCTATCCTGGTTAAGGAAGAATTGGTGATGAATAAATGACTGAATGCGGTTTTGTTTAGCAGTGGGCAGACTTATTTCTTGTAGGGTGTAGTCAATTGTGATGCCTAGGAATTCAGTTGAGGTGGATGGGCCCATGGTTTTGCTGGAAGCAACGGGGATGATAAGTGATTGAAATAATGACAGGAGTTTGTTAAGACTGGATGGTACTGTTGAGGGAGGATCTATTAGCAGAAAGTCATGCAAATAATGTATGACTGATGGGCAGTGGCAGTGGTTTAAGAGCAGCCAGCAGAGGATTTCTGCGAATAGATAGAACTGAATGTGAGACTGGTGGAGAAGTAAAATGAGTGTTGCCAAGCAATGCCTTGTAAGTGCCAGAGTGCTGGGTTGACTGGTAGGAGTTTGAATGTGTGTTGCATGTCTGATTTAGAGAGCCAGCAACCCTGGCCTGCTTGTGAAATGGGTGAGATGGCATTGTCAATGCTTGTGTATTGCAATGTGAATTCTTTGGAGGGAATGAGAGAGTTAATGCTGAGTATGTGGGAGGAATGGGGTGCTGCCAGGTTGATTATTAGGTGTTTTTTAGGGAAACATTTGTTGGAGGCTATACTGATGGGATTTATGCTCCAAATGGGGAATGGAGGTGACGGGAAGGGGCCAATGAGAAAACCTTGTGAAAATTCTTGGTGAATGAATTTGTGACGGTGTCTGGATTATTAAGTGAGGAATGTAGATTGGGACATAGCACTGATGTGCCTGGGCATGCTAAGATTCCAGTATGAAACCCTTCTTGTAAACCTGTGCTTATGCATTGTATGTGATGTTGATCTGGATGTTTTTTTAATAAAGACTGCAAGACATTTGAGTAAATTTCTCTGAATCTTTTATTGCTGGGGGTGTTACTTGGGCAGATGACTTGTGAATGGACTTTATGGCAAATGGAACAAAGATGAGAATCTGCAGCCACTGAAGGAACAGCCTTTTGTATTGAAGTTATTGCATATGGGTGTGTTGCCATGGTAATTCATTTGTCTGCCTTCTTTGTCTCTTGGTTGGTAAGCTGGTTGGTTGGAGTGTGGAGTGGTAAATTGTGTGTTGGGTGCAAGTTGTACTTGAGTGAACTGGGCTGAAGGGGGATTGGATGGGCACAGGCTGGGTGAGTGAAATGGCAAGGAACATGTTTGACAGACTGGAGCCTTTAGGCAGAAGAGTTCTTAATCCAATTGGCTCCAGTCTGTCGTGAAACTGAATTGTGATATGGCGGTTGCAGATTTTGCTGAGAATGCTTTGTGATAATCAAAGAATGTGGCCCCCCGTAATTGTATACCAGGTCAACAATCGTGTATAGGTAGTTGTCCATCTCCTGATGTCTGTTGGGGAAAGCAGAGCAGAATATGTCACAATATACGCTAAATGCCAGCCCAAACCTGGCCAGGGACAACTTTTTGGATAAGCGAGGTCCCTGGCTTTGAGTGTGACTGAAACATCGTTGCATGTGACAGTCTTCTGCTCCGCGAGGTCCTGAGATGGCAGGAGAAGAGCCACTCTGTTGATGTCCTTCCCATCTATGATGTCCCTGCATAAGTGGGTGGGGATTAAGTGAGCAGGAATAATTTGAGTGGAAAGATTGAATGATGTACCTGGCTGGGGGGAAGCTGTAAGTGATTGTGAAGATTGGTGGGTTAGAGTAGCGTTTTCAAGAGTGACGACTCTGGCCTGGATGTTGGTGAACTCGGAAAGAAGAACTGTGAGTAGTTTGGTGATGTTGGACAGATAGTCGAGTGTGAGAGGTTATGAGGCTTGGGGGAGAGGCTGTGCGTCTCTTGTAGCTAATGGTTGGTTGATGGGGAAGAAAACAGTCTATGGGTTGGAGGGAATAGGAGGCAAAACGGTTCCGCTATGCGGGCTGATGAAGGGTATGTTATGCTTTGACGGTTGGACTCCGCTGTTAGTTTGGCCACTGCCCAGTCTCTCATGGATGGGTTGCATGGTCTCTGATTTGCTGAGTTGGTCATATCTGGCTCTGGTTGTGTAGGGGAACTCAAAACTTGGTCTTCCATGATCTGTAGGTTAAACAGACACGGATCTAGTAAGTGGTTGGGGGGTTAGGGTAGTGAGATATGGGGTTGGTATCTTGTATACCCTGAGGGTTGGGAAATCTGAGACCCCTTTCGGTCCCTATGGTGGGGAAGGGTGAGTCAGTATGCTCCTGTAGTCCCTGTGTTTGGAAAAGAGGGTGTATGTGTGTAGACATTGGCCCCTGCCATGGGTAAGGTTGTTTGTGGTTGTGCCATTGGCCCCTGTGGTGGGGTGAGGTGAAAGTGTGTGACCTTCGGCCCTTGCTGTGGGGTAAGGTGGTGTGAGGTGAATATGCGAGACCTTTGGCCCCTGCTTCTGGTAAGGTGTACGAGTGTAAATTTTTCGTCCCCTAAGGTGGAAGTGTGACAACCTTTGGCCCCTGTAAAGTGGTAAGGTGATTGTGTGTGAACCTTCGCCCTTGTTGTGGGGTAAGGGGTGTGTGTGTGTGTGTGTGTGTGTGTGTGTGTGACCTTCGGCCCCTGAGTGGGGTAAAGGATAGTGAGTGTAGGCCTTCGGCCCCTGTGGTGGGGAAAGGTGTGTGTGTGTGTGTGTGTGTGTGTGTGTGTGTGTGTGTGTGTGTGTGTGTGTGTGTGTGTGTGTGTGTGTATATACTTTCGGCCCCAGTGATGCGGTAAGGATGGTGTGTAGACCTTCAGGCCCTGTGGTGGGGTAAGGATTGTGTGTGTGAACCTTCGGCCCCTGCGGTGGGGTAAGGTGTGTGTGTGTGTGTGACCTTAGGCCCCTGAGTTGGGTAAAGGATAGTGAGTGTAGACCTTCGGCCCCTGAGGTGGGGTAAGGCATGTGTGTGTGTATACCTTCAGCCCCAGTGATGGGGTAAGGATGGTGTGTAGACCTTCAGCCTCTGTTGTGGGGTAAGGATTGTGTGTGTGTGAACCTGCGGTGGGGTAAGGTGAGTGTGTGTAATCCTTCGTCGCCTGCTGTGGGGTAAGGACAGTGTGAATAAACCTACGGCCCTTTATAGTTAATAGTCTTTTCAATTTATCGTGTGGTTTGTTGGAGCTCTGAGAGTCTAAGAGCTTGTGAGCATGACGCAGTATTAGGAGGAGTTTGTAAAAACCTAAGAAATGGGATGATACTAAACGTAAATTATGACCGAAAAATTATTGCTTTGTTTGGATTTTTTTTTTTTTGGGGGGGGGGGGCAGGCAAGTGAATAAGTTGGTAGCGCTGATTTAGCATAGTGATTGGCATGCTATTAGGCGTGTGCTGGAGTTGCCAAAATGTTATATTATCCTCTAGTATGCGTATCGTTGGTGATTTACTGATTTAACCACTGATGCTATCAAAATGAGGTCGTTTAGAATTCGGCAACACTAGCCGGTCTAATTTGCTGATGTGAGCTGCTGCTGCTAGTTGGCCTATCCAGACTGTGCTGGGAGTGGTTTTGGCCGTCCTATGGCCGAAGCTTGAAGCCGTGTGTGAATTATGGTAACAAAGTGCAAGAGGAAAGTGTGAGGTATGAACATAAAGTGACGATGAAGGGGTAATATTAGGCCGAATGCGGGTACACGCCTGTGGATGTTTTCTTTTCTACCGTGGTGATACGGAAGTGTATGATGCGAAAATGGGTCTGGAGAAATGATCAGAAGGTAGCGACTGAGAAGACATTTGTAAACGGGAGGAATAGATAAATGTAGGGCAGAGTAACTGAGTCATACTTACTATACTTGAAGATGCTTGTTGAATAATTACGGTACTTATTTTGTTATGGTGTATAGTGCTTCAAGACGCCAGTCAGTCTGGATGCTGATCACAGCGTGGTCTATCTCAACCGCAGTCAAGCCCTGATGGAGTGGATTGGGCCTGTATTTGTAGTGCTACCAGCCCCTCCCACAAATACAGGTCCAGCCTATTAAAAGTCCCTGGGTGGGAACAAGATTATGGATTAGCCTGAAACTACCTGGATCCTTCTTGGAAACTAAACCTAATGGTGACAACTGACAAAACTTAAAAGGAGGATGAATAAACAGGACTTGTAGCCACCCCGCTTCTCTCTCTTTCGAGAATTTCCCCCACAGTATCTTTGGAAAGTTTTCATCTGATTTTTAAATTATCCACCCACTTAAATACTGCGTTGTTCTGAACTGGTAGCTTAAAGCCTTCCCTAAAACCCTATATGATTTGTTCTGCTTTCATTTTGCTTGTGCAGTGATCTAACCATGGGAGTAGTCTAGTCAAATTCAGGATTGAGGATACTACTTTTGTGAACCCCTCTGACCCCAACCTGTTGCACTGACATTTGTTTCCGAAAGCACCGAAAACTAGGATGGGCGCCAGTGCAAATCATGCATTTATGTCTGAACTTACATGAATTAGGAAACTTGCATTGTGCTTCATTGAAAGCCCAGCAAACAACTTTCTTTTGAAACTGGCCAACCGGCACTGAGAGTGATCTTTGTAAATGACCACTAGCTTGCTGAGACATCAATGACACCCACAATATTACGTTTTTGTCCCCAGGCGACGTATTTAATTTTGCCTATATTGTAACATACATAGTAGATAAGGCTGAAAAAAGACATGTGTCCATCAAGTCCAGCCCATGCCAATAACACCCCTGTTGATCCAGAGTAAGGCAACAAAAAAGCCCTCTGGAGCAATTTCCAATGTAGTCCCAAGTGTGTGTGTGTGTGGGGGGGAACTATTCCTTCCTGACTCCAACTGGTAGTCAAATAGTTCCCCGGATCAATATCCTATTTGCTTTGAAGCCATCTGTCATAATTGTCAATATTGTTCTGTGCTAGATAGGCATCCATTGCTTTTTTGAATGCAGTTGCATTATCTGCAAGCACAACATCCTGAGGCAAAGAATTCCATAGCCTTACCGCCCTTACTGTAAAGAATCCCTGCCTATGTTTTAGTCGAAAGCTCCTTTCCTCAAGTCTTAATGGATGACCTCTTGTTCTTAGCTCAGCTGTTTGCATAAATAATTCATTGGATAGTTCTTTGTATTGACCTTGAATGTATTTGTAAATGGTAATCATATCACCCCTTAGACGTCTCTTCTCTAATGTAAACAAACCCAGTTTGGCTAGTCTTTCTTTCTAACTCAGATCCTCCAATCCCTTTATCAGTTTTGTTGCACGTCTCTGCACCTTTTCCAGTTCAGTAATGTCTTTTTTTAGAACAGGCGCCCAAAATTGTACTCCATATTCTAGATGAGGCCTAACCAAGGATTTATACAGAGGTAGGATAATATTAGCATCCCTTGCTTCTGCACTTTTTTTTTTTTTTTATTGCTTATCATAAGCAAACTCCAAAGGTCTTGTAGTTCTCCAAAACTATTACAACATGCTGAAATAGCCCTGATAGAGCTCTGGGTGCTTCTCTCCCATTACTGATGAAAAGATACAAATGTTTGGAGCCTTATTAAAAGTTCTAGCAATTGGTATTCATCTGTCCATGTCAGCCTCATCATCAACAAAGTGAGGTAACTGCACAGAAGCCCTTGTATTTATATCCCTAGCCCTTTTTCTCTCCCTGAACTACCTGCCTGACGCGAGTTGAAACATTTTCACCAATGGGCCATAAGGCAGGGAAAAAACACAGGGGTAACATAGAACTTTCTTGAAGAAAATTGGTGACTTTATTAAAGTTAAAGGTACAGTAACCTAAATCCCTATTCTTACTGTTCATTGCCTTCATTCTGCAGCAAAGGCTTATATTTATAAAATCAGTTATTCTGGAGTAAACCAACTGCACCATAGGGAATAAAAAAGCTTTGTGAATGCTAGGGGTCTCCAATGCATGTGCAATGCATTAGATACCTCTCTAGCCTTCAAAGGGTTAAAAGCTCAATTTTATTTTACAGGATTTTTTTTTTATTTGTTCCTGATGGTACAGATACTTTACTCTGGAAAAACTCCTGTTTGCTTTCATAAATATGGGCAATGTGGAACACAGTACCATGGGGTGGAGACCCTCCTCCTGGCAGCAGGACACATCTTAAAAAACAGAGTCTTATGGCTGGAGACTCCCTGCTCCATCTCAGATTCTCCCCCAATAGCTCCCAGAGTTCATGTGCCCTGTTAGTAGCTGGCAGGGAAAGACACAGTCTGTTTGGTTTTCTTATTGTTTTATTCTTACTTATGGGGTTGTATAATCCTGGATTAGGCAGGTTAACATCACTGGGCTTCCCTGGACTGGATTAACCAGTTCACAGGTGCTTTGTGGACTCTTTCAGCCCTGTGGAGGGAATCTTGCTGTCAAGTTTCCCTCACAGCTGAGGCTAATCCTGTGCCCTCAGCCGAAGTGCTCATTAGAGCAGTCTTGGAGACGCTGCAGGTCTCTGACACCTCTGGTGAGGGGACTCCCTCTCCGGATGTTTTCCAGAGGTGTAAGAAGTCTTCCCCATTCTTTCCACCAAATGCCATTCTTGACCAGATTCTTCTGGATGAGTGGAAGACGCTGAGACGCTGAGTTAACATCTCTGTTTTGTAAGCCTCACATTCTGGTGTTTCATCAGTATAAGGTGGTACGTCGTATCCACCAGGAGTTTCTTCCTAAGGTGGTCTCTGAGTTTCACATTAATCAGGAGATTGTGGTGCTTTCCTTCTGTCCTTACCCTAAGTCTGATCAGGAGAGGGATCTCCATATGTTGGACATGTGTTGCCTTAAGTTTTATGTGCATCATACTAGCCTTTTCACAAGGCTCTCATTGTTCATCATCCATGATGATCCACGTGAGGGTCAGGTGACTTCAAAAATCACCATTGCATCATGGATCAAGGCTACTATACGCCAGGAGTATGAAGTTTGGAAGAAACCTGTTCCCTTGAAGATCACAGCGCACTCCAACAGGTCTGTGGGTGTCTCTTGGGCTTGCACGAATCAGGCCTCAGCTGAACAGCTGTGCAAGGCAGCAACCTGCTTGCATATTTCCACCAAACACTACTGTGTCAATGTCTGGGACTCAGCTGAGACTAGCTTTGGCCAGAAGGTCCTGCAGGCAGTTCTGTCTGTCTGAGGAGCCACACACTTTTATCTGCCAAGTTGTTGTTCAGTAGTTTGTGAGCCCTGTTGGCTCTTGTTCTGGTGTGCTGTGTAATTTCAGTGTCCGCTGACACTTACTGCTTGGGTTATTCAGATACTTGATAGTCCTGAGGTATCATGGCAACATGTGTGAGTCCTTTCTCCTTTTTTCCCCTTCTCTGGGAGCTTGGTGATGGTATATCCCATAGTACCTGTGTTCAATGTTGGACATTAGAGAAAATAGGATTTTAGTGTTCTTATCTTTTAAATCCTTTTCTTTTTAGTCCATATGGAACACAAGTCTCCACCCAGAGAAATGGACCTTCATGGTAGGGTCTTAGTCACAGAAGACTTTCTTCTTTTCTTCCCCGCTTACTTCTTTGTGTGGGTTTGGTCACATAAATTCTGGAAGTTAGTGGGCGGGTGGAGGTTGAGCTGGAGGAGCGAGTGACTACATTTTAAAGAAACCCCTGGTTCCTGTGTTTTCTAACATGGGGAGAGGTGGTTATAGGATAATCATCATCTTTTTGGATTCTGCATAACGCACAGAGGCTGGTCTGTCCATCCTGCTTGCCAGTTTAACCTCTGCCAGTCAGATAAGTACCTTTTTCCCCTTTCTACTGTCTTTTATACTGTTTTTGGGGTCTTCTATGTTAGAATCTATGAGGTACACGGGCAAGTCAAAGGGCTGACAATTCTGGGGTTCCCCTAATTCCTTAAAACCCATTACTTCTTATGCCATACTGGGATTCCTAGAGAGTATTCTGGTAGATTATGTCATCGCCACTGGCACTCTTCATCTGCTGCCCAGAATCCATTTTGGGTTAAAGCTCTTACATCTTCAGTCATCTCTATCCCTTCATTTATTCAGTGTGTCATAAGTTCAGTCTGTGGCATACCTTGCAGCCCCTAGCAGGAGGCTGAGCATCAGCATCATCTTTCAGGGCAACCTATATCACTGGGGATTCCTCTGCTGAGGAAGGGTAAACCAAAGGTGATGACTTAGATTTGCCTCTTTCCCTGGGGGACTATTATGAGGATAACTCTAGTTCCTCAGTAGAGGAGCAGATTTGGGCAGTCTCAGAGCAGCTCCAGTTTCTCTTCCCCTGCTGTTCTTAAGAGATGCAAGGAGGTTCCCATTTTTTTTTTGTTTTTATTGAAAGAGATTAATACAGTACATTAAAGCATGGACATCAGTTATATAGAATGTAAAAACAATCATGGTACCATAATAATGAATCACAAATGTTAAAACAGAGTGGTTCATAAAGGAAAATAGCACATATATGATAATAGATGGTGTAAGTATACAGCGGAGTAAAGTAAATGGAAGAAAACATAGAAAATAAAGCAGGGTGAGGTAAGGGAGTCAGTATGGAGGGGAAAAAAAGAGAAAAAAAGGGGTGTGGTTTGGAAGGGAGGGATTTGGTAATGCTAAGCGATAAATGTCATTGGCACCACTTGGCATTAAAAGCGATTGAAAAAAGAACGCATTGACCTCTCCCCCGGATCTTTACCTCTATTCAAAGAGTTAAACAAAGTGAAGTAATGTGGGATTTAACCAATTTGGACCATGGCCCTGTGGTAGGTGGAATTTGGCTTCTCCAATTCCTGGAAATAATAGTCTTAGCAGCATGAAGCATAGTAAAAAGTGGTTGTTTCTGGAACTAGGGTAAAGGGGGGAGATCAAGGAGAAACAGGGATTGCCTGTAGGATCTGGAAAGGGTAATTCCTAAACAACTCTAGATAGTCCTACCTGAAAGGCACTATAAGAGGTCACGACCGCCAAATGTGTATGGGAGTGCCCTCTTATTGTTTGCATCTCCAGCATATGGCACTTGTTGAGGGGGATATCCTAGGTAGCCTAGATGGAGTATATGTCATGGTTTCCCAGGAACAAACCAGGAATCAGTATGGTATAGTAAAACAGTCTTTACTGAATAAATATAAATACAGTAAATCACAGAACAATGAGTAGAGGTCCTTCTAGTGGACAACGACTCTATCAGAAATAGGAGTCTGCCAAAAGTTGGAACGCCCTTAAAGAGACCGGCAGAAGCCTCTGGAGTCTCTGTATAACGAAGGCCCAGCAGGAATCCCAGTAAGAGACTAACTGACTCAAATCTACAGCCAGCAGGTAGATCTAGGGATCTCTCTAAAGCTGTGACAGTATAATACAAAATGTGCTATAACCATATAATGGCATTACAGGGCTTTTCCTGAAAAAGAGTCTCAGCTGCATTCCAGATGTGTTTCCAGTCCTCTGCAGAAAAAGAAGCCTCTAATTCCTTGTCCCAAGCCTTTATATAACTATGTGTTGCACTATGAGATGTTTCGGAAAGGAGTGAATAGATCAAACCTAATGAGCAATTTGGGCTCTTCTTAGACAGCATGGTCATTTTGAATGCTGTGGAGGAGTGTGCCCAACCTGGTCTGATATGAGAGGATTCCAGCAAATGCTTGACTCTTAGGAATTTCCAAATATCGCTTGGAGGACGAGAGAAACTAGAATTGAAAAAGGAGAAGAGGGCAATCCTTCCTCTTTGAATACAGTCCCCTAAGCAAAAGAACGAGACCGGGGTGGGGGGCAGAGTCTTTTAGTCTTCCCTTGCATCCCAACCTTCTGTTGCAAGGACCGTTGTGCCACCCTTGGATGGATAAGCTAGTCTTGATGGCTTGGCTCTTGATGCCAGCACCCTGAAGAAAAGTTTTTCATACTCCTTTATTTCTATTATGCTTCCCGTATGGAAGTTGGTTTCTTACAAGGGTTGGTCCCTCTTCTACACGTGGTACACTGAATTTGCCTCACTCCTTCTGCATTTTCAGATTCCAGTAGCTCTGGCACTTCTTCAGGATTCAGAAAGGGCTTACTCAGTCCCATCAAGTTCAGATTTCAGATCTTCCTGTGCTTCTCCAGCAACATATTTTCTCCCTTGTGTGCAAACTTTTGTTCAAGGGATGGCTTTTGGCTACCGTACTTTGGGATCACACTCCTCCAGGAGATTTTAACATGGGAAAGCATCAGAAGCATTATTTTTAACCTCTGTTTTCGTGTTTTTTTTTTTTTTTTTCTTCTTCACACTCAGCCTTTCTTCTTGCTCGTGTCGGTTTGGCGGGTAACTGAAAGTGTTAGTAATATCCAAAAAAAAGTTTTTTGCATTTAGAACAGCTTAAAAAGCAGAACTAAATGCAAAAAAAAGTATCTCTCAAACCGCTATGGTTTAAGAGATACAGGCGTTTAAAGTTCGCTGTTTCCTACTGATAGCTGTAAAGCTGTCAGCAGGAGATCGCTTTATAGCTGTCAGTAGGAAACAGCGAACTTCAAAACGCCTGAATCTCTTAAACCA
This sequence comes from Rhinophrynus dorsalis, assembly GCA_037306005.1. Classification (NCBI taxonomy): domain Eukaryota; kingdom Metazoa; phylum Chordata; class Amphibia; order Anura; family Rhinophrynidae; genus Rhinophrynus; species Rhinophrynus dorsalis. Next base: position 408,505,101 of record CM074720.1, on the reverse strand, counting down.
TAGCGGTTTGAGAGATACGTTTTTTTTGCATTTAGCTCAGCTTTTTAACCTCTTCTAAATGCAAAAAAACCTCTCTTTTGGACATTACTAACACTTGAACTTTGTCTTACAAGCCTCAGTTCGTGTTTTTTGACCCGGATAGGGTGGTTTTGTAAGCACCCATGTTTTTCCTGTCTAAAGTGTTTTTTGATTTTAACAGCAACCAGGAAATTATTATTTTCTTTTTCTTCTGCTGACAGAAGTAGGAACTTCATTTGTTGGATGTGGTCAGGTGCTTCAAGTACTTTGTTCATTGCATGCATTTTCAGAAATCTTATTCGCTATCAGACCATTAGCCAGGCATATGATATCAGGAAGACACCTGCACCCTTTCAGGTCAGGACACATTGCATCAAATCAGCGATTGCATCCTGGGTCTATAATAGGCTACTGGTGAGAAATTGTTTAAGTTGGTGATGAGGTCATCTCTGCACACCTTTTTCAAATACTACAGTGTTAATGTGCGGGCTGTACCGGTCTGCAATGTAGCTTTTTCTGCCCCCCCCCTTTCCATCCCTGGAATCTTGGTGGATAGCTTTGGTACATTGCCATGGTTCCTGTGTTCTACATTAGACAGAGAATTTTAATGTACCTACCATTAAATCCTTTCCTCTTGGTAGGTAGGTAGGAAGTCAAATCCCCAGGTACAAGGGTCCTCTGGAATTTTCTGCTCAGGGAGTGCCTTTTCTTCTTTCACTTCTGATCTGCTTTTTTGTTGTTGGCTTTGCTGTCTGTTAAAACTGAGCCTATCAGGTAGAGGCAAAGTGGAAGGGATGAGGGAATCTCTGCTTCATAGATACATATATTTATTTATTCTTAATTTGCCCACCCTCCTCCAGGAGGAGACTTTACCCCATGATTCCCATACTCCACATCTACTAAGAGAAAAGGATTGCAAGGGAAAGTAATGCATGCAAATAGATGTAGCCCCTATTAACGAGCTCAATTTTAAAGTATCCTCCTCCTGCCCCTTTTACCTACATAATGCAATCACCCAGCTGGTCCAGACAGCGTGCTGAAAGGGACAATCTTCAGTGAATGTAATGAAAACCCTGCCCTCCGTCACAGGGGGGTGTGGCAGAGTTTTCATTATGCTCCTAGCGAGAAGATTGTCTATCGCTGTGAGCTGTCTGGTCAAGTGACTGGACTGCACATCTGCATGGAGGGGGATACTTTAAGATTGATTTATTTTTGAACTACAAGTCAGACAATTTATATACAGTGCTACATGAACCATAATATATAAAAAATTAATTGAAGCGCCATATTTTTGAATCTATTACTATCCCTTTAACGATAAGTACACTAAAATCCTCTTATGTCTTGCTGTAAATAATGGATTCAGTTACATAAAGACCTGTTAATGTTATGCGGTAACCTAAAAATGCTTGGTAATTTCCCACCTAGGAGTTATGCCCCAACAGTACCATTATAAAATTATAATTATTATTTTTTTAATAACGAGTGCTAGAGTTACCCAACACATTGATTTGCAATGTTTAAGACACACCTCTAGCATTCAAAGTAATAAAAGCTCCATCTAAAAAAAAATGGCTTATTTGCCCCAGAACTGTACCTCTTTAGCTTGAAGAATATGGCCCCACATCTCTCCAGTTGTTATCTACTAAAATATATATATATAATAAAAAATTGGCAAGTTAATAGTTTATCAATTAACAAAATGCATGGTAAGAGAACACAAGAAAAATCTAAGATGAATATTTGGTGTGACCACCCTTTGCCTTCAAAACAGCATCAATTCTACTAGGAACACTTGCACAGTCAGGGATTTTGTAGGCATATATTCAGGTGTATAATTAAACAGTTATACCAAACAGGTGCTAATGATGATGGTTGAAATACCATCATTAACTGAAACAAACAGCTGTGTGGGAGGAATAAAAGTGGGCAAGAAGCAGACAAACTCGGCTAACAAGGAGAGGTTGCTGAAGACAGTTTAAAGTCAAGTCATATACCATGGCAAGACTGAGCACAGCAACAAGACACTAGGTAGTTATACTGCATCAGCAAGATCTCTCCCAGGCAGAAATTTCAAGGCAGACAGAGGTTTCCAGATGTGCTATCCAAGCTCTTTTGAAGAAGCACAAAGAAACAGACAATGCTGAGTACTGTAGACGCAGTGGTCGGACAAGGAAACTTAGTGCTTACTTCCCTTCGCAAAATGGAAGATATTCAGCAGTGCCATCAGCTCAGAATTGGCAGAAAACAGTGGGACCTTGGTACACCCATCTACTGTCTGGAGAAGTCTGGTACGAAATGGTCTTAATAGAAGACCAGAGGCTAAAAAGCCCACCTACGACGTGGAAACAAGGCCAATCAACTCAGCTATGCACAAAAACACAGGAACTGGGGTGCAGAAAAATGGAAGTAGGTGCCTTTTGACTGATGAGTCAAAATTTAAAATATTTGGCTGTAGCAGAAGGCAGTTTGTATGCTGAAGGACTGGAGAGCGGTACAAGAATGAGTATCTGCAGGCAACAGTGAAGCATGGTGGAGGTTCCTTGCATGTTTGGGGCTGCATTTCTGCAAAATGGAGTTGGGGATTTGGTAAGAATTAACGGTTTCCTCCATAAAGAAGTACAGGCAGATAGTTATTCATCACGCAATACCATCAGGGAGGCATCTGATTGACCCCAAATTAATTCTGCAGGAGGACAACAACCCAAAACATATAGTCAAAGTCATTAAAGTAGAACCATCACCCCAAATAAAGTCACCGCCCCTAATAATTAGCCATCTGGCGATTAGTTTACCATTAGTACTATTATCCAGCCTAACTAACTCGCAGGGCCGGATTTACATCTCAGGAGCCTGTAGGCACAGAAATCTGAAGCCCTCCCCCCCATTGGCCATCTCCGCTGGACACCTCCACAATACTCCTAACCTCCACATTACCCCCCCATCTTCATATTGCCCTCACACTGCCCCATCAGCTCCATATTGCCCCCATCAGCTCCAACTTGCCCCCACATTGCCTTCATCATCTCCACCTTGCCCCATCAGCTCCAACTTGCCCTCACATTTCCTCCATTGTCTCCATATTGCCCCCATCAGCTCCAGCTTGCCCCCACATTGCCTCCATCATCTCCACATTGCCCCCATCTGCTCCAGCTTGCCCTATCAGCTCAAACTTGCCCTCACATTGCCCCATCAGCTCTAACTTGCCCCCCAACAGCTCCAACTTACCCTCACATTGCCCCATCAGCTCCAACTTGCCCCTATCAACTCCAACTTGCCCTCACATTGCCCCCATCAGCTCCAGCTTGCCCTTACATTGCCCCCACTTTGCCCCCCCTGACCGTTTCCTACCTCCCTGGTGGTCCAGCGGCAGGAGATATCTGTGCTTTTGCACTGACCTGTAGCTGCTGGAGCTACCACGCCGTCTTCTCTTTAGTAATCAGAGCGCTGGGAGATGTCATGTCCCAGCGCTCTGCATTATTAAAGAGCCGGATGAGCTCAGCAGCTACAGGTCTCTCAGCACAGACCTTACCATTGGGGCAGGGGGGTTTCGCCACTTATAAATTTTTTATATATATATATATATATATATATATATATATATATACATATACATATCCGGTTGGGAAGCACTCTCACTTCGATAACACAAACGCCCGGGTGCCAGATTCACATGGGAGTCCATACAAATCATAAATACAAGAAAAGAGCCGGCACTCTCAGGACTTTTCAAAGATCGTGATTTTACTTAGTGTCAACGTTTTGACGTGGATTACCACATCTTCATCAGGACAAAGAAAGTGACCCTATCCCCCTCGTATATATACATAGTTACAATTAAAAAACCCGCCAAGTCCTTCAACCTTGCGTCATCATTGACATCATCACGTGTATCGTGTCAATCACCAAAGTGATATTGCGTCCATACTGTGACAGTATAGTGGATTTCAAATGTGTCCGGTATATACATACATACACAGTTACACGTTCGGGGGAGAAAACTGCAGTCTTAGATCAAGGTGTGTTGTGCACGTTACCCAATCGCGATTGATTAAACCTCAATTGGGGATATTTTCCTTTTCCTCAGGTATTTAAATCTGACAGGATCTTGCACACAACACAACCATATCTCCTTATCTTGCCCTTTCACTGGGTATCACATCCACCCATCTACTTGAGCGGTAATGCAGATCTCCCTCATATTGCAACGCATATCGCTGTGTCCTACCATCGAAGGTTGGTTACTTAGTGGTGTATAATGTGCTTTATCTTATGTGATAAATAACCACCTTGTTATAATATCACAAGAACATCCAGTGTGTTTGCTACCAGCCAAAACGCGACCATAATCACCTATACCCGGTATCCATGTACCTCAAGGGTTAAACATCACCTGTACCATCAACTCAGATACAACCATTCTCACACAGACCCGGACGTCTTAATGGGCGATATTTCATCTTAAATCACCCTTATCCTGATTACTCCGAGATACCTTCCATGTATCATCCACAGAGTTTAAACTTCATTAAGTCCGTGTGAACACCCGCATATTCAGCGAGTTTGCGTGTCCGTACTAAACTTCCTATCGAGATCCCCAACAAGAATGTAAAGTCGGACATCCACTTTAGGTTGATCGATATAGAGGTACTATCTTGGTGTGTTCAAAATAGGCTAAGTCATTTGCAATGTAGCAAAAACCACACCAGAGAAGATAATCCATGTATCATAGGGAATACTATCTGCACTTACACAGATCCACCACTAGCAATCATACCTTCTCAGGTTATTCACAACAATCGCTGCAAATCGGGTTGATTCCTCACCCGTTCACAGTATGTGGGTGTTAGTTACATTCCCAATATCAGATATTTGTGTATATACAATTCAAAATCAGATTTATCATTTTAATAAAAGCAGGAATACGGTATGAGTTCATTCAATCCATATGCAGAGACTGTATTTAGATGGTAAATCCAATAGGTTTCCCTTTGGAGCAAAATCAAATCCCTATTCCCACCCCTGTCCAGGGGCGGTACATGATCAATTAACATAGTTTTTAACGTGGCCAATGGATGTCCTTTATCTAACCAATGGCGAGCAACTGGTTTATCCGTAGATTTTTTTCTCTAATGCTTGTCGGATGGTAGTTCTGTGATTCGCCATCCTTTCTCGAAATGTGGTGCTAGTCTTTCCAACATAATACAACCCGCAGGGACACATCAATATATACACCACAAAGTTGGATGTACATGTTAATCTATGTTTAATTTTGATTTTCTTATTGTTATGTGGGTGTCTAAATGTGTCACCTGCCAACATCGAATTACACGTAGTGTAATAATATAATATATATATATTTATATAAATAGATTCCAGTGACAGGCACCCCTCTGTGGGCCTTATGCTCAAAGCCGGCCCTGCTAACTCGCTAGTCCGAAAGCCTAGTTCTGCCCAGACGGACGTCCAGGGAACAGCGTTTGCACTCCATCAGTCCCGTCTTGGATATCAGGATATTGGGATTGACAGCGCAGGCATCTGTAAACAAAGATGTCTGTGCTGTTGCAGAAGTAGGATTTCTGACAAGATAATTAGGCTAGATAATAGTACTACTGGTAAGCTAATCTCTAGATGGCTTATTATTGGGGGAAGGGACTATATTTGGGGTGATGGTTCTTAAAGAGGAACTATCTTCAGGGTAAAAAAAGAACAAGGAGTCCTGGAAGTGATGGTATTGTCCCCACAGAGCCCTGATCAAAATCATTGAGTCTGTCTGGGATTACATAAAGAGTGAGATGCAACAGAAGCTGCCTAAATCCACATAAGAACTGTTGTAAGTTATCCAAGATGTTGAACCAACCTACCTGCCAAGTTCCTTAACCCCTTAAGGACAGGGGAAATCTGACCTTTTTGACTATGTCTTTGTCCTTCTAAGACTTTTATTCCATCCACATACATTTATATACGGTTTGTTTGTTTGAACGCACAAATAGGGCTCTTTTGATACAAAACTTATATGGATAACCCAACGTTTATTTATGTAGAATTAAAGAAAACTGTAAGAAAAATGTAAAAAAAAAACAAAAAAAAAAACACTTTTTTTTTTTTTCCTCTTGGAATCATTTGGGCACAATGGGTTACATTTTTATGGAGACTGTATGAAAGGTATGACTGGCCAGTCATACCTACAAAATGGGAAGTTTTAAGTGGGCACTGTTCTCCCCGGGTAAAAATCCCCATGTCCCTTTTTCCCACTTTTTTATTGATGACATTTGGAGGTGTGTAGAAGTGTATTACATGGCTCCACCATCACACTCCCAATTTTGTTTCTTGAGATTTTTTTTTTTTTTATAAAAACAAAAGTTAATTTTAGCAGGTCAGAAATAGACCTGCATCCAGCCAGCCCCCAGCAGGGAAGGGGTTAATACCCCCAGCTGCTGCATTTTTATTCACCACTCTGTGTCTCCTCTCTGCTTCTCTCTTCCTTACTTTGATCGTAAGGGAGAGACAGAGGCTCATACTGCCTCATTCTTTCAAAATGCCGGTGCATATGATTGCATCTGCAGCAATCACATGACCCGGCACAAGTGACAAGGCTGAGACTGAGTGCTCCCGTATTGGAGCACTCAGTCTCAGCTTGCAATGAATGATAGCAGTGTGCACGGAGGCACACTGCTATCATTTAATCCATGACATGCCAGGACCATCATGGGTTGTTAAGGGAAGTTAACCCATGATAGTCCCGGAATGTCATGGGTCATTTTGCAAATATACTTAGAACTGATGCTGTTTTGAAGGCAAAAGGTGGTCACACCAAATTGATTTGATTTAGATGTTTATTCAGTTCACTCACTATGCATTTTTGTAAACTATTAACATGTCTATTTTTGAAAGCATTCTTCCTTTAATTTGTTTTTTGCACAGTACTGTGTGTGTGTGTGTGTGTGTGTGTATGTATATATATGTATGTGTGTGTGTGTATATATTATATATATATATATATATATATATATATATATAAATATATAATTTTTTTTTATTTTTTTTTAAGGAGATAGGAAGAGGAAATCATGAGTGTGTAGCAGCAGGAAGCAAGCCATATAGTATGTTAGTGGCTGGCACAGCTGTGTACCAAATACTATCATACAACTTGCATAAACTGTTAAATATTGCATAAAATATTTTAAATAAAAACAACCGCCCTAAATGACAATTTGAATGCTTTCGGATGAACCTGCATTGTCACTTCCACTTTGTTTCTGCGCTATACATATCATTGAGTGGTTTGTATTAGAAGTACTCTGTCATGTTAAGCAAGTCTGTGTATACTTGTGTACAGAGCCAGCTAGCTCAGGTTGTATTCATTCATAAACGTTGATTCAAGCGTTTGCTGTCTTTGGAGGTACAGTCCCTTTAATTCACACACACTTAATGTTGCATATTAACCCCTTACTGACTAGGGCTGATACTAGAAGGCAAGAACAATTTGTCCTTTTTAGTATGCCTTAGTTCAACCATATGTTTCTTCTAATTCATTTAATCCACACCAATGATATACCATTTTCTAAGCAAGAGTAGGGCTTTCTTTTATTAACACATTTATATGTATACCGCCCCCCAAACACACACCATTAATTAAAATAAATAAATAGAGGTGGGGGGGGAAACCACAACACATCTTTGTAGGTTTCCCTGTGATGATTTCTGCTCAACTAGTTCATTTTAATAGGGGCTAGATAAAAAAAAAAAGTGTGAACAGTCAATCATACCACCTCCCAAATATCCCTTTTGTACAGGAGTACTGTTTCTCTGAGGAAAGAGGGGAAAAAAATCCCTATGCCCCTCCCACTTATATAGGCAATCCATGTGTATTACATTGCTCCACAGCCACAAAACTCACTTTAATGTTTAAACTTTAGTGTGTTTATAAAGTAGTATGTGTAAATAAAATAATGTGGTATTTCTCTAAATCAGTTACATGGGGGTGTTGGGGTCATTGCCTTTATTCCAGCCAGTACCTGAAAAGTGCCTCATTTCTGGCCCTTTAAGGCATGGAGAACTCTGTTATGAGCATAGTAAGGAAGAGAGGAGAACACAGACAATCAATGTACACCTTACCTTGCCTGTCATTTAGCTTTCTGACATGCTTGCTGTAGTAATGAGCCCATGTGCTGAGGCACCAGGGAGTGGGTGGAGCAGTCAGTTACAGCCTGTTCCTAGTGTGCCACTATTATGAGAATCTTCACCTGTCCATAAAGGATAGAAGTGTGTGACGGTCCTAGCCCATCATTCAAAGGTGTTAAAGGAAGAAGAGTATTTTAGGGTTACCTGTTAAATCCTTTTCTCTTAGTCCATATAACTCACAATTACCATGGAGAGGCAACAGCTCCTCCCAGTGGGCTGTAACAATTCTAGAATTGCAGGGGGTGGATCCTACCCTCCTCCATATCAGGCTACTTCACTAGCCCCCACCGCAATAGATCTGTGAAAAAGCCTACTAAGTTAGATACAAGAAGGAAGAGAGGAAAAACTCCTTTGAGCAATTAACACAATAGGACTCCCACATCCAGCCACAGGAGACCCAGCATGGTCCCTTTCACTGGGTGGGAGACCTGTGAGTTATATGGACTAAGAGAAAAGGATTTAACAGGCTAGATTAAAATCCTCTTTTCGCTATTGTCTAATATAACTCACAGGTACCATGGGGATGTTCCAGCATTGAGCTCCCACAGTGGGAAGAAGAAAAGGACCCAGCACCGGTCCCCATGATACCAGAGTTCCAAAGGACTATCCAGGACACGGAACAGCCCAAAGTAAGTGTCAGACACTGAGTAACATAACATTACACAAGAACAAGAGGCAACAGGGCTCAAACAGTTAAAGAGTTATAAGGCATAGACTGAGAAAAGGCCTAGACAGGCAAAACTGCCTGCAGGACTTTCCTGCCCAAACTAGCTGAAGACAGAACATCCACACGTTAGTGTTTGGCAAAAGTGTGCACAGAAGACCAAGTGGCCCCCTTGCACAGCTGATCAGCAGAGGCTTGATTCTTGTAGGCCCAGGAGGCCCCAACAGACCTGGTGGAATGTGCTGTAATGTGGAAGGGAACAGGCTTCCCTCTGAGCTCATAAGCCTTGAGGATGGTAGACTTAACCCTTTGAGTGCTAGAGGGGTACGGAATGCATTGCTTCGCAATGCATTCCGTACCCCTCTGGCACTCAAAGGGTTAATTCATGATGCAATAGTTACCCTGGACACAGCCAGACCAGCCCTGGGACCCTCAGGGATGGCAAATAGAGCACCCATCTTATGGACAGTCCCCATACAGTGCACATAGAATTTTAGGCGACATACCACATCCAACAAGTGGAGATCGCTCTCCTTGCCAGATTTAGGATCAGGACAAAAGGAAGGCACATATCTCCTGATTAATGTGGGACTCAGACCACCTTAGGAAAAAATTCCTAGGAGGTATGGAGAACAGCCTTATCCTTGTGAAACACCAAGAAAGGCGGTTTACAGGACTAAGCCTGCAATTCACCAACTCTGCTAACAGAGACTACAGCCAAAAGCCATTTTCCACATCAAAAGACAGGAATAGTAGCCAAAGACTCAAAAGGAGGCAGCTGCAAGACTCCCAGAACCATATTAAGGTCCCACAGAGGAGTGGGAGCCTTAAAGGCAGGGAAGGCGTGAGCGGCATCCTGAAAGAAGACCGACATCTGGCAAGATAGCATACATCTCTGGTAGAAGACAGAGAAGGCTGAGGTCTGCACCTTCAAGGAACTAAGGCTGAGACCCTTGTTCACGCCATCCTGCAAGAAAGACAGTATTACCGATAGATCAGACTCCTGGGAGGACAGATCCATGTCCAGACACCCTGAAAGGAAAATGGACCAAACCCTGTTATAGGCCTCGGAAGAGACTTGTTTCCTAGCTTGGATCATGGTAAAGACTACCTCAGGAGAATAACTCTTCCTCCTTAAGATGGAGGCTTCACCAGCCATGCCGTCAAAGCCAGACACTCTACTTCCTCCCTCCAGAAGTAACCCTGAAGTATGAGATGCGTCTGAGTGGTAGAGGAAACGGATTCTGAAGATATAAGGCCACTAGTTCTGGGAACCAAGGCTGCTTGGTCCAGTAGGGGGCAATCAAGATAACCGCTGCACCGTCCATCTGAATCCTCTTCAGCACCCTGGGGATGAGAGAGAATGGAGGAAAAAAACGTAGACCAGATAAAAGCGGATGGAATAGACAGAGCGTCCACTGCAAACGCCAGAGGGTCGTTCCTCCCTTCCCCCCCCCCCCCCCAGCAAGAGCAAAACATCTCAACCTTCCTGTTGTTCCTGGTGGCCATTAGGTCTATCCAAGGGAGACCCCACTTCTGTACCAACATTTCAAAAACTTCTGGATGGAACTCCCACTCCCCGGGGTCCACCGCCTGGAGACAGTCTGCCAGGACGTTTTCTATGCCTGGGATGTGCACAGTGGAGATGGCAGGAATGTGCTCTTCTGCCCAGGCTAAAATAGCCTTGACCTTGGACCAAACAGAAGAGCTTCTAGTGCCCCCCTTGCTTGATGATGTATGCCATGGCCATGGTGTTGTCTGACTGGACGTGGACATCCCCTCAGTGGTTAGGACCAGTATACCAGAGCGTGAAGAATCTCCCTGAGCTGTTGGTTATTGATGGGCTGGAGGGTCTTCCCCACCGCCCATTGGCCCTGAACCCCCAGCTGACCCAAGACTGCTCCCCAGCCATAGAAGCTGGAATCCGGCGTCAGCAGAGTCCAATTCTGGAGGATGAAGGGCTTCTCCTTCTCCAGGTTGGCTCTGACCAACCACCAAAGGTGATCCTGCCTCACTTCCTGAGGAAGAGACCAGATGGCCCAATGGATCCAGATTCCCATGGCAAGCCCGGATGGTGAACATCTGGAGCTTCCTGGTATGAGGCATGGAGTACGGAACTGACTCCATGGTGGATATCATGCATCCCATCAGAGACAAGGACTTGCGCACCGGAGCTGTGGTCCACTCCAGTGCCCGGGGCACCTGAAGCATGATCTGCTGAACAGAATACTGCGTCAGGAAGATCATACCCTGGCAGCTGTTGAACCGGAGATCGAGCAAAACCAGGTCCTGAGAAGGAACAGGAGCAGATTTGTCCATGTTCAGAATCTACCCATGACAGAGGAGGATCTGAGTGCATTCCTGGCCCTGGTGGTCCAGCTGAATGCTCCTTCCAGGTATTTTCTGAAGGTGGTCCATGTAAGGAGTCACCTGAATCCCTCTGGTATGCAGGCAGGCAATCAATGCTCCTAAGACTTGTGCAAACACCTGAGGAGCAGTGGTAAGCCTAAAGGGCAGAGGTTTTTAACTGGAAGTGCCCCAAAGGCACAAGAGAACCTGAGGTACTTCTGACTGTCCGTATGAATTCGAACAAGAAGGTAAGCATCCTGTAGATCCAGAGAGGTCAGAAATTCTCCCAGGCACATCGCTGCAATATCAGAGTGCAAAGACTCCATCTTGAAGGGAGTAAGGACCACAAAAGAGTTGAGATCCTTAAGATCCAAGAAGGAGTGACTGCTGCCGTCCCGTTGCTCTTGGGAACCACTAAGAGGTTTGAATAAAAACGACAATCTCTTTTGTGGCGGGACTTGTCCAACAGAGCCTGCACCACCCCTTTGAAAAGACGCAGCTTTTCCCGACTTAGAAGACTACTTGAAAGGAAGAATCTGAAGGGAGGCAGGGATATGAAGGACATACTGGTGGCTTCAGGAAGCTACAGGAATACCCACTGATCCACAACAAAGCCTGCCCAAATGGATGAAAAAAGCTGCAGGCGGCCACCCACAGGTAGGTGAGGACCAGGGTTCAGCGAGTCATGCCGAAAAAAGGTTTGGTGAAGGAGTGTGGGGTGCTGGCCTGAGACCCACATGGATTCGGCCTTTGCTTTTTCACTTTGGTGGTGACGAAAGACTCTGCTCCAGCGTCAGATTAAGGTGTTTGGGGACCTGAGGCAACAGAGTGCTCTTGCCCCAGATGGCTTCACTTCAGGCTCAAAGAGACATATCCTAAAGGGGAAAGAAATCAGTGACTTCTTAGATGAAAGGTCAGCAGACCAAATATTAAGCCACAAAGTGCATCTAGTAGCAACAGAAAAGTCAGAAGCCCTAGCCTCAAGTCTGACAGCATCAAAAAGAGCATCCGTAAAATAGTTCTGAGCCTCACACGTTGGCTAAAAGGGCCAAAAGGTCCTCCTTATGGGCACCCTTGCGGACAGCGTCATAAGCTGCTCAGTCCAAACAGCAATGGCTCGGTTAACCCAGAAGGAAGCCAAGGCAGGCCTTAAAGACATAGTAATATTTCAAAATAAAAGCAGCTCCAATTAATCTCCATAGTATTTGAGCCATGGAGAGTGTTTTCACTATTGTCAGAGTTGTAGTTCAAGAGTAATTGAATGATAAAGAATCCCCCTCCTACCCCTTTTACCTAGTGTAAGCCACCTCCCCTCAGATGTGGAATCTAGTCTTAAGACCAGGCAGCTCACAGCAAGGGACAATCTTCTTACAGTGAGAACAATGAAAATGCTGCCCCCCATTGACAGGTTTTTCCCTTATGCAAACTGAAGATTGTCCCCCTCAGCAAGCCATCTGGACACCACCTTGCTGCTCTGAGGTGAGCAGTGTTACATCAGTAGAAGGGGCGGGAGGGGGATACTTTATCATTCAATTCTCTTGAACTACAACTCTGTCAATTTTGAAATAACAATCTCCAAGCCCAAATACTATAAAGATTAATTAGTGCTGCTTTTAATTTTGAAACATTACTATCCGTTTAAGGCAGCAAGGACAGACTTCAGAATAGCCTCAAGCTTCCTACCCATCAAATCCATAAGTGCCATGGCTTCAGCCAGAGGCAGAGCAGTAGACATAGACAGTCTAGATATAAGGGTATCAACCTGAGGACATGTAGCCCACTGAGTCAAGGCTGCATCGGAGAATGGATACAGCTTAGAAAACCTCTTGGAAAGAAAAAGACGCTCTGAATCTCTGAATCAACCTCAAATGAGTCCTCCTCAGAGGAATCAGAAAGGTCAGGAATGGCAGGGGCCTTTGAGGCCACAAACATGAATGAGGTGGGGGTCTTCTAAGACTGGAGAACCCCCTGAAGGGAAAGAGGGAATTGTGCCACCTAAAGTGGCTCTTGTTCAATGCTAGAGGGCCCGGGCGGAGAGGCAGGGGCCACAGAACATGATGGGCATAAATGTCCTGAATACTCTCTTTGGCAAGAGGAACAATAATCAGTGGGGGTCAAAGACGCCCCTAGATCCTAAGCCCTAGGTCTAGCCCCATGACCTGTTGGATTACACATCACAAAAGGAGAAGTGCTGTCACCCAGATGATGATGATGATGATGATGATGATGATGATGATGATAAAAAAAACCAACAACAAAAAAACACACATTAGAAAGCCCAAAAGAGTACTTATCTGGTAGTCAAATGGTTAACCTGAGTATAGTTAAGAAACCCAAGCTCGGCGTAGAATACTCATCCAAAGAGAGAGAGAAAATGGCGTCCGAAATCACAGCCAGACAGAGAATCTGAGAAATAGGAGTTCTGGGAAATGTAGTTTCTCTCTTTGTAGCCCCTTAACAATGTTGGAACCTGAACCTGCGGGGGCCAGGGGCCCCCTAGACACTGGGGATGTAAACCAGATAGTAGAGCAAGGGGAGACAAGAAGAATGAGCCCTCTCTCAACTCTAAGTGTAATAGTTTCAGAGATATGTCCCAAAGCAGTCTGTCCCATAGAAGTCAATGATGCAAGTGCGGCTGTGTGATAGAGCAACCTTTTAAAAAGTTCGGAATTTAAAAAAAACAAAAAAAATTGAAGTTTTGGAAAGTGGATAAGAGTACCCAAAACACCACGTAAGGATCAATAAAAACTTATAAATCCAAAGGGAAAATGAAACCTGAGCCACTCAGCCCAGTGAAAACAACAGGTAAGGGGTTACATACCACAAAATCAGCCAAACATAGCAACATAGTAGATGAGGCTGAAAAAAGACATGTGTCCATCAAGTCCAGCCAATGCCAAAAACACCCCTGTTGATCCAGAGGAAGGCAAAAAAAAAAAAAAAAAAAAAAAAAAAAAAAAAAAGCCCTCTGGAGCCATTTCCAACCTAGCCCCAAGCAGGGGGAGAATGTATTCCTTCCTGACTCCAATTAGTAGTCAAATAGTTCCCTGGTTCAATATCCTATCTGATTTAAAGCCATCTGTCATAATTTTCAATATTGTTCTGTGTTAGATAGGCATCCATTGCTTTATTGCTTTTTTTTTTTAATGCAGTTGCATTATCTGCAAGCACAGCATCCCGAGGCAAAGAATTCCATAGCCTTACTGCCCTTACTGTAAAGAATCCCTGCCTTTGTTTTAGTCAAAAGCACCTTTCCTCTAGTCTTAATGGATGACCTCTTGTTCTTAGCTCTGCTCTTTGTGTAAATAATTAATTGGATAGTTCTTTGTATTGACCTTGAATGTATTTGTAAATAGTAATCATATCACCCCTTGGACATCTCTTCCCTAATGTAAACAAACCCACTTTGGCTAGTCTCTCTTATAACTCAGATCCTCCAAACTCTTTACCAGTTTTGTTGCAAGTCTTTCTTAGAACAGGCACCCAAAATTGTACTGTATATTCTAGATGAGGCCTAACCAAGGATTTATACAGAGGCGGGATAATATTAGCTAGACTTGTGCACGGGCAAAATTTTCGACTTAATTCGAATTCGGACAAATTTTTATTTTTTTATTTTTTTCTAATTCGGATGATCCTAATTTCGGACCGGGCCTATTCGATTCGAACGAAATTCTGATCCATTCCAAATTATTCGACCGAATTTAACATGGGTTAAATTATAGCAGTGCGCCTCTGTGCACGCTGCTATCATTCTTTGCAGACAGGGTGTGCATTTAGAAAAAGATCCATCCCAAAAACGGACATTGTCGTACATTGCCAGTCTGTGCATGTCACCTCTACTCCAGCATGGGATGCCAGTCACAATGCAAACGTCGAACATCGAAAACCCATGCCTGTCATTCAATTTAGCATATGCTCGAACATCGAAAACCCATGCCTGTCACATCCAACTCAACATAAGTGGTCGACTTGAACATGGACAAACTACTTGTCACATTCTATGTTAGTACATGGGTAAAGGTTAAGGTTTCATTTTCTGGTACCAGCCTCCTACCCTACTGTCCCTCTTTAGTACCCAAATTCCTCTCTCTCATTTTCCTATCCTGATTTCCCCTCATATCAGATGTCTATGTGTATATACATTGTAGTGTTTCATACTACATCAAGAATAAACATCAATGATTGTTTAAACTGCAGTATGTGTGTCTAAACTAATTTGTGTATTGAAAATACATTAACCCCATCGCAACAAGTGACTTACCAGGTATGTCCCGCAAAAAATGTCACTTAGTGACAGAGGACATACCTGGTAAGTCCCGGAAGTCATTCGCTAGAATGAAGAAGAAGAAAAATCCGTCTAAGTGCTGGGCGCGTGCGCGGCCGGTCATTAAGGGGTTAATCTTGTGCTAAATCATCACCTCACTTAACCCTTCTCAGAGACTGACAGAATTGGAACGAAGTGCCAACTCGCCTTTGATTCGAGGATCGCAAATTGTGGCAAGCATTAACTCGGGACAATTGTCCATGCGCTCTTCCATGCGCCGAGTAAGTTCCTTCTTCAACCTCGTTAGAAGGGCAGCAACATCTGGAAGTATATTACCCTCAGCACCAGGCAAGCGTTCCCTATGGGAAAGGAAATCATCCAATTTTAAAGAAAGGTGCGTGAAGAGGGGAATGACTTCTGCCAGACTAGCGTTCTCTTTGCTCAAAAGTCCCGTCAAAGAACAGAAAGGCGTAAGGACTGTCACTACCTGTTCCATCAGGGCCCAGTCAGCCCTGCCCAGTGTTCTGTTACTGCCAATGAAATGGTGACATGACATTGAATTGAATTGCCTTTTTCTGCTCCAGGATACGCTCTAGCATATCTAAGGTGGAGTTCCACCTGGTCCCAACATCTTGTTTTAGGCGGTGCTCTGGGAGGTCTGCCTTTTTCTGTTCCTCCCTGAGTAGCTGGCTATCTTTGACGCTCCGATGGAAGTGGCCAGAAATTTGTCGGCACGACTCCAGAAGTACTGCCATCCTCAAGAGCAGCCTTCACTACTAGATGCAGAACATGCGCTGAGCAGCGCACACGCACAAATCTGCCATCCCGGAAAGCCTTGATCATGTTAGCTGCACCATCATTAACCACAAACCCCATTTGCGCCTGTGTGCCTGCTCCCCTAGCCATTGTGCCACCATGTTCTGCAGTGCTTTGTGAATGTTATCTGAGGGGTGCTGCTGATCCATTACCTCAGCATGGAGGAGGAAGAAGCGGTGCCCTGCCTGCTTGGCTACTGCACCTGAACTTGTTGTTGCTATCAGTGTGCCTTGCAACACATTGGGCTGCCACCAACGTGCCGTCAATGACAGGAAGCCATGCTGGCTACTCGGAGCACTCCATAAGTCAGTGGTAAAGTGCACTGACTGGCCACCAGCCTTTCCTAGCAGTTCCTTCAAAAGACCAACGCACGACTGGTACAGTGAGGGCACTATAGTTCTACTAAATGTGGTGCGGGATGGAATTTTATATCGGGGTGCAACAACCTCCATAAGTTGATGGAAGGGCTCCCCGTCCACCAAACTGAAAGTTGCACCCCCAACGGCTATGAGCTGTGCAATGAGGCGTGTAATTTTCCTGGACTGCTGTCTGCACATCCCCTTGGAATGAAAACCACGAAAATCTTCCAGTGTGGCCTGTACTGACTTTGGGATGGGCTGTGACTATCTACTGCTTTTACTAGGACCAGATGTGGCATGATTTTCCTGCCTACTGGTGGTGAGTGTTACACTGGTAAATGTAGTAGTGCCACCACGTTCTGCACTCATCAACACTGACTTGTGGTAGTGGTTCAGGTATTGGTTCATCCCAGAGGTGGAAAGGTGACCCAACACCCTCCCACGGCTGACTTCCCTGCCACACAATTTACATTTTGCTAGCCGGCCATCTCCAAGTGTCACAAAATGGTCCCATGCTTTGGAGCAACAGATGACTTTGGAAGGTGGTGAAGAAGAAACTGAGGTGACTCTTTCTTCATCTTCACATGCTGAAGCAACCTCACTATGCTTTTTTTTTTTTTTTTTTCCTTTTCTCTACATACCTTTACAGGGTTACTAGTAGACCCAAAGATGGCAGCAGGGATGTCGGGACTGGGATTGGAGAAGGGTTGAGTAACACTGGTCGCAGAGACACTAGCAGCTACTACCTGCCTGGGAGACTCATTTGGAACTGGAGAGTCAGGTGGTGAGTGTCACAGGAACCATTGGGCCTGAGACTGTTAAACAAGGAACTGTGGACATTTCTGTCATGCCTAACACAACCCTTGTCTAGGCGTATGGATTGTCAGCCTAGTGACGCAAGCTATGTAGAACTTTGGGATGTTGGCGGACAACTATGCCAAAAGGACTAAAAATAATAGCATGCTTTCAGGGGACTGGGCCATTAGGGGTTAATTATTTGAGTTTACCTAAAGTTACTTGCAATGTGTATTGTGAACTGTAGTCAGACCCCCTGCTGTGTGGTAATTCATTCAAGCCCCTCAAGTCTTTGTGTCCACTGTCTGAGTTCAGGAACCCTTTTGTGTGTAAATGTAATCATGTCTAAGTCATTGTATATGTTAGACCATCTTCTGTTGGCCTTTTGTTTACTGTATGGTGATTGGATTATGTCCCTATTTTATCTGCTTTGTCCAGGTATTTGAATGTAAGGTTTGACTATAAATATGTGTGGTTTGTTTCAATAAAGAGAGTTCTTGTCTTACCTATACTGGTGTTGTCTGGTGGGGTAAGCTTGCTGTAGCCAGAGTGTGGTTCTGGTTACTCTGACACTGGTTCAGCCTGGTGATTCAGAGTACATTGCTGTATGCTGCGGGAGCCTTTGCTGGTGGATTCTGGGAAGAAGTGATCTTTGACGGTGACACCAACGCTGGGTGTCTGCTGGTACCATCACAGTGAGTTTTCATCAATAGAAGACAGAATTGTAGCTGGAGAAACAGGAGTACTATGGGCAGCAGTGGAAAAATGGAGCTCAGGAGAATAATCATGCTCAGTGGAAAAATCAAGCTTAGCAGGCCTTGGTCCCTCATATTCTTCCACCTCTTGTAGGTTTGGACAGGAAGAAAAATAATCAGCAGCAGATTTTGGGGAGAGCTGATGAATTCTCTCTTCTGCCTGGTGGCTACCGGGAAATGGTAAATTATTTCCCTCAATAACCTTTTTTGGAGACAATATGCTCTCGGTGACAGTGGCAGCAGGAGAAATTTTCTCAAAATACTCTAATAATTCAAGTTTGGGTTGCTTACTCGGACGTTCGCTGTAAAACTCCACGTTGATACTGCCCGCAGTTTCCCACCAGTAGTGTTCATGTGCAACAAGCTAGGTGTCCCCAGGTTTATAGAACTGGTTGTAGCAGAAGTGGTGACGGAACTGGCAGTGGCAAGTCATTATGCAGGTGGTTCGGGGGGAGGAGATCATCACGAAACAGCTGGCGAGAGACGGGTGATGGCCGCTTCGTGGTCTTAGAGGAGGAACTGGACCTCTCTACCCTGCTAGTAGAGGTAGAATGACCAGCAGTTCCCTTCTTGTTTCTAGTTTTTGTTTTGGACTGCTGCTGCTGAGTCTGACTAGTACTAATCAAAGTACTCTTCTTTCCCCACCTGCTGCTGCTAGCTCTGCTTGAAAGCAACAGCACTGTGGTAGTGCTGGGTCACGGCCGCTGGTACCAGGACAAGGAACAACAGGTTGTTCACTAGGACTCAAATCCATTACGGAAAGGTAGGGAGAGAACGATTATAGTTTTACAACTTTAAAACCTGCCCACACAACAACTGTGACACTGGCAGTGTGACTCTGAAGATTATTCAGACAAATCATTTGTATTTTGTATGTTTTTAACAAAACCAACACAGGTGACTCTCCTTTGCAGTGGCAAAAAGGCACCCTGTCTGCCTATACAACTGTGACACTGGCAATGTGACACTAAAGATTATTCAAACAAATAACTTGTATTTTTTTATATTTTTAATAAAATCAACACATGTAACTCTCCCTTGCGGTGGCAAAAAGGCACGCTGCCTATACAACTGTGACACTGGCAGTGTGACTGAAAAGTATTCAAACAAATGACTTGTGTTTTGGTTTTTTTTTTTTTTTTTTTTTTTTTTTTTTTAGAAACACAGATGACCCCCCCCCCCCCCCCTTGCGGTGGCGAAAAGGCACCCTGCCTGGCCATAGGACTGTCAGACTGGTTGATGTGACATTGAAAACTATTCGAACAGATACCCAATTTTATTTATTTATTTTTTTATATTTTGCACAGAAACAAATTTCACTCGCTCTTGCAGTGGCAATAACTGGAACTAATGCTGGCTGCCTACCTATGCGTAGCCTAATGCTACCTGCCTGCCTACACAACAACTGGACACTCTCTAATCTCTTCTTCTATCTGAGCTCCAACAACGCAATGAGGAAATGCAGGCTGTCTGCCTGTGTCATTAGTCCAACCCCCATCATGAAACGAAGAAGGCTATTGCAATACAGACAAAAGAGGGAAGTTGTGCATGAGCCATGGAGGGAAAATTATGGAGGGAAAGTAATTGAGCGCACACAGGAAGTACAAAAAAAACTTTTGGAAATTTGTCAAATGCAGAAACTTCCGAAAGTTTCGGCCCTGGGCTGTTCAGAGTCAGATAATTTTTGTCGAATGACCCTTGAGTTTCGGATTGGCCGAATGTCTCCAAATGACCCCATTTTCAACTAAGTCCGAATGTCTCGGAATCAATTTGCATAAGTCTAATATTAGCATTCCTTGCTTCTACACCTTTTTTATGCAGGCTAGTATCCTATTTACTCTTGCAGCAGCTGAGTGATTCCGCACACTGCTGTGAAGTCTATCGGCTATCAGTACTCCTAAATCTCTCTAATGAGGATTCCCCAAGTTGTTTCCCATTTAGATTATACGTTGCAAATTTGTTTCTACTGCCCAAATGCATAACCTTTCATTTATCTACATTAAATGACATCTGTCACATCTTTCCACAGAGAAAAAACATCCAGCTCTGTATATATATCCTTACATAGCTTAGTGTCCTCAGCAAAGATTGAGATGCGACTTTCAATTCCCACTTCTAGATCATTAATAAACAAATTAAAAAGCATTGGGCCCAGGACTGAACCCTGCAGCACCCCCACTCATAAGCTTAGACCAATTTGAAAGTTCCATTTACAACAACTCTCTGGCATCTATAATTTAATCAGTTCTCAACCCATGTACAGGTAACACTGCCCAAACAGAAGCCTTTTAATTTATGCAGTAACATGTTGTGAGGCACTGTATCAAACACTTTTGCAAAATCCAAGTATACTACATCAACAGCAATTCCCCTGTCCAAATGACTTACTCTTTCATAAAATGCAAGTAAATTAGTCTGACATGATCTATTCTTCATGAAACCATGCTGATTCCTACTAATGATACTGTCTTCACATAATTCTGAATACTGTAACCCTTCTAGTATCTTACCCACTATATGGAAGTCAAGCTCACAGGTCTATAATTTCCTGGTTTGGATCTTGCTCCCTTTTTAAACAATGGAACTACATCCGCTTTCCTCCAATCACAGGGCACTATGCCTGATGAAAGTGAATCAATATTAAGTATAATGGTTTTGCTATTACTGAACTAAGTTCCTTAAGTACCCTTGGGTGGATACTGTCTGGTCCAGGCGCTTCATGCACTACAACCCTTTCCAGTCGCTTTTGGACCTTGTCCTCATTAAGCCATGTAGATAATGGAGGAAATCTGTGGTTCTCTCAGTTTGCCCATAGCCTGTCACTGCTGCCTCCTTTGTATATGCTGACAGAATGGATTTAGGGTGTCAGAGGACCAATATCAATCTTGACTTGTTTGTTATTAATATACTTGTAGAATTGTATAGGGTTTTTTTTAGCTAGCTTAATTGCTTGTTTGAAGATTTTATTACATTCTTTGTATTTTTTAAATGATGCATCTGACCCGTTTGGACGTAAACACTTTAAAAAGCCTGCTTTTTATTTCTCATTTCCCTGCTAACCACATTAAGTCACACTGGTTTTGCTTTACTCCTCTTGTGTTTATTCCCGAATGGTATAAGACACTTTTAGTCTTACCTTTTAAATCCTTTTCTCTTAGTGCATACAGGTTACTGGTAACTCTGCGTAGACGATCCACCCTTTTAAGTAGGCAGAAACAATTTTAGAAGTGTATGCAGGGGGTGGAGCCTCCCTTCCCTCCTTGGCTGCAGCTAGCCAACCAGCTCCAGAAAGATTTGCAACACTATTGACTAGACAGTAGAAGGGAAAGACTCCTGTGAGCATGACCCAGAAGGACCCCCCACAGTCTGCCACAGGAGAGCCAAGCATGGTCCCTTGATAGGGTGGGAGACCAGTAACCTGTATGGACTAAGAGAAAATGATTTAACGGGTAAGACTAAAATCCTCTTTTCTCTGTTATCAAATACAGGTTACTGGTAACTCTGGGATGTCCAACTATTGAGATTCCCAGAGGCAGGAAGTAAGGCAAGGCCCCCAAAGTCACCAGAGCAGATATGAACCATCAGATCAGAGAGAGCCCAACAAAACAATGAAGTGTCAACAGACACTTAACAGGGGTAACAACACACCAGGAACTGTTACACAGCACACTGAACTAGAGCCAACAGGGCTTATAAGGAAGCACCAAGAACTGAAGGAAATCCTAGACAGGCATGCCTGCCTCCAGGATTTTCCTCCCAAAGATGATGTCAGCAAATGCCAGTACATCAACATGGTAGTGCTTCGAAAAGGTGTGCACAGACTACCAAGTGGCCGCCTTGCACAACTGATCAGCGGAGGCCTGATTCTTGTAAGCCCAAGAGATCTTATAGAATGAGCCGTGACCCTGAAAGGAACAGGCTTTTTCCTCAGCTCATATGCCTTACGAATAGTGGACTTGATCCAAGAAGCAATAGTCACTTTGGATGCAGGTCCTCCTGCCCTAGGACACTCAGGAATGACGAACAGCCCGTCTAATAGACTCAGTACGATGTACATGAAACTTGAGACAATGCACCACGTCCAACAAGTGGAGATCCCTCTCCTTGTCAGAGGTGGGGTCCAGGCAGAAAGAGGGCACCACAATCTCCTGATTGATGTGGAACTCAGAGACCACCATCAGGAGAAACTCCTGAGAAGTGCAAAGCACCGCCTTGTCCTTCTGAAACTCCAAATAGGGTGGTGTACAGGACAGAGCGACACGACTGACAGACACAATCGCCAGGAGAAAGGCCGTTTTCCACATCAGAAGGCGTAGAGAAATAGTAGCCAAGGACTCAAAGGAAGGGCGGTGAAGGACACCCAGAACCAGACTAAGATCCCACTGAGGAGCAGGAGCCCTAAAGACAGGGTAAGTATGAGTGACGGATAGCAATGCGCCTCTGAAAGAAAAGAGAGAGAGCAGAAGTCTGAACCTTAAGGGAACTCAGACAGAGGCCCGTCCTGCAAAACCAGGACCCAAGGCAGATCAAAATACTGACAGGTCCTTGTCAGCACACCTAGACAGACAGGTCGACCAGACACGATGGTAGATCTTGGAACAAACAGGTTTGTGGGCACTGAGCATAGTAGCCACCATGCCAGAAAAGAACCCTTTCTTTTTCAATATTGAGGATTCAATTTCCAAGCCATCAAAGCTAGCCAATGAACATCCTCTTTCCACAGGTAACCCTGTAGAAGAAGGTCCAGACGGTAAGGGAGCCAGAATGGCTCTGCCACGGACAGATTCAGAAGCTCTGGAAACCAAGACTGAAGAGGGCAGTACGGAGCAGTCAGAATGACTGGACAACGCTCCACTTGTAATTTCTGTAACACCCTGTGCAACATTGGGAGGGGAGGAAAGATGTAGGCCAGAGGGAATAACCAAGGAATGGACATCACATCTACTGACAGTGCCAGACGGTCTCTCCACCAAGAGCAGAACCTTGGTACCTTCCTGTTGTGTCTTGTCGCCATCAGGTCGATGGAAGGAGGACCCCATTCCTGAACAATGAGGTTGAACACCTCTGGGTGTAACTCCCACTCTCCACTTTGTGTCGACTGAGGAAGTCCGCCATGACATTTTCTACGCCAGGCATGTGCACTGCGGATATAGCAGGAACATGATCTTCTGCCCAGGATAAAATAGCCTTGACCTCTAACCAAGCAGCAAGACTTCTTGTTCCGCCCTGCTTGATGATGTAAGCCACGGCCGTAGAGTTGTTGGACTCTACTCGGACCAGACAGTCTTCCAACTGAGATTTCCAATGTCTAAGGACATGAAATATCACCCGAACCTCCAATATGTTGATCAGAAGGAGGGATTCCTCTTGAGACCACCAACCCTGATTGCTCAAGCGACCCAGGACCACTCCCCAGCCGGATAGGCTGGCATCCGTCATCACCTTGGTCCAGAAGGATACCAGGAAGGACTTGCCCTTCAGTAGGTTGGAAAGGTCGAGCCACCATGACACTCAGTTTCACATGAAGAGGAAGAGAAACTGACGTCTTCAGAAGGTCCGATTGACCCTTGCACACCTGGATCATGAATCTCTGGAGCTCCCTGGTGTGCACCATGGCAAACAGGACCGCTTCTATGGTGGAGATGAATTTTCCCATTAGAAAGGATAGCTTCTTGACTGGAACTTGACCCTGAGCAGGACTGCAGAAACCCTTTGGGAGATCTGGTGAGCCACCTCGTCAGTGAGGAACACCATGCTCTGCTGACTTGTCCAAGTTGATGATCCACCCGTGATGGGTGAGAGTATGAATGCATTGCTGAACTTGCTGATGAAGTTGTTCCACAGAGGGGGCTTTCAGAAGCAAGTCGTCCACGTATGGAGTAACTTTGATGCCTTTCTGGTGGAGGACGGATATCAAGGCACCCAGGACAGTTGAAGACCTGAGGAGCTGTCGTCAGACCAAATGGAAGAGCTGAGAACTGAAAGTGTCCCGTCGCTGGCAAACCAGAGGTACTGCTGGCTCTCTGGATGAATGGCAATGTGCAAGTACGCGTCCTGAAGATCTAGAGAAGCAATGAATTCCCCTGCGGACATGGCAGCAATCACCATCCGTACAGACTTCTAGTGATGAGTCCGGGTCACAAAGGAATTGACATCCTTTAAATCCAAAATGGGACAACAGCCATCCTTCATGGAGACCACAAAGGTTAAAGTAAAAACCCATACCCCTGTCCTGAACTGGCACCGGCTATTGGACATCCTTGTTTAGAAGAGCCTGAACAGCGCTGTCGAACAGACTGTTTGTCTGCACCCTGAGGTGTATGAGAAAGATGAAAACGAAAAGGAGGACGAGAGATGAAAGGGATCCTGTACCCTTCCGTCACCACCTGTAAAACCCATGGGTCCGCCACTGAACCCTCCCAAATGCTGTGATAGTGTCGCAGATGACCACCCACAGCAGAGTGCGGACCCAGGTTCGGCAAATCATGTCTTGGGTTTCCATTGTGGTTTGGGCTTGGAGGAGGTACGAGAAGCTGAGGGAACTGTCTGGTTCGCTGGACGTGTAATTCTGAAAGGAACGAAAATACCGATTTACGTATAAGCAGCAAGTTCTTCCTGGGAACCAAGGGTAGAAGAGTACTTTTACCCCCTGTGGCCTCACTGATCAGATCCTTAAGATCTGGCCCAAACAAAGAGGTACCCTAAAAGGGTAGGGATAGTAATGCTTTCTTAGAAGCAGTGTCGGCAGACCAGATCTTGAGCCAAAGAGCTCCTCTGGCCACCACAGATATGGTAGAAACCTAAGCCACCACATTGATGGCATCAAATAAGGCAGCAGAAACCTAGTGCTGTGCCTCAGAAATGTTGGCAAGAAGGGGCAACATATCCGAAGTAGGAGCACCCTGGCGGACAGCCCGGGTGAGCTGTTCAGTCCAGACCACAATGGCCTGGTTCACCCATGCTGCAGCGAATGCTGGGCGCATGGCAGTACCAGCAGTGGCAAAAATGGACTTGAGGGAGACCTCAAGTTTCTTGTCAGTCTAGTCCTTCAGAGCAGACGTATCAGAAACTGGCAAGACAGTAGACTTAGGTAGCCTGAAATAGCAGCATCCACTTTGTGAGGATGAACCCACTGAGTACGCACAGCTTTAGAAAAGGGATAAAGCTTGGCAAATTTCTTGGACACAGAGGGTTTCTTATTCGGGGATTTCCATTCCTCAGACACAAGGTGGTCAAGAGTAGGGTTAGGTGGAATGGAAGTAAGGGGCTTTTTAGGCTCCTGGAACACAGAGGGGTCAGAAGTAACCTCCTGAACCAAGGGAATGTTAAGAGTAGTTAAGACAGCCCTGATCAGGCCCCTCAGCAGAGATTTCAGGATCAGCCTCAAAAGGATCCCCAAAAAACTGAGAGGAGCCCAACACAGAACATTCCTCAACATCTGAATCCACCAGCAGTTTCTCCTCAGAGGAATCTGACACATCAGGCACTCCCTGCCTTGAAGCCTTGACTGAGGAGGGGGCCTGCCAAGAATGAAAGGCCCCCTGTAACTGGGACGGAAAGAGTTGCAGTGTGGACCTAAGGTCCCTAGTAGCAGCCTTGAACTCTTGCACCCAAGCTGGCTCTAATGCATGGCTGGAGGTCCCTGGAATGCTGTCAGGGACATCAGAACATGCTGGGCATAAGTGAGCAGAAAATTATCTGGGTAGCCCTGAGTGACAGGAAGAGCAATGCGCAATGGGGGATACAGAGACCCCAGCCTCCTAAGTCTTAGGTCTGGCCCCAAGCTCCAGCGCTATAGATATCCTCAGTGTGTCAAATAACCTTACTGTAGAAGAAATCACCCAATTATAGTGTGTAGGATTAAAGTTTCACCCCAGAAAATCACTAAAATAGCTATCAATAAGCTGCAGGACAAAAACGCTCCGGACAAAAGGCTGGATCTAAGAAGCCACGTTTTATATTCAAATATAAAAAACAATAAAACAATGTTCGATAACGCAAATGAGTTTCACAGCACTAGGGATGCTTTAGCAAAGCTAAAAATATATAAGAAGCTAACAAGGACTAGTGTGGCTGGTTTAGAAAGCATCTGCAAACTCTTGACCAATGGACCCATAACCACTCATTGTGTAACACTTAAAGGGATAGTAATACTTTATTATTACTATCCCCCATATTGTACATATTTGCCAAATAAATTAATAGCCCCAGGTTCATCTCTCAAACCTTTATGGTTTGAGAGATAACCGAAGGCAAAGTTCCCCCTCCCTCCCCCTTTCCTGAAGTCAGCGTTGTGCTGACTGCAGGGATATCTGGTCTGACTTTCATCAGGTGGCTCTGCAGCTGAGCCGAGATGGCGTTAGTGAAAAATAACTATTTCACTGAAACTGTCTTCTACATGTGCTTGCAAACCAAGCACAAACCGAGCACATGTAGAAGACCATTTCAGTGAAATAATTATTTTTCACTAATGGGATCTCGGCTCAGCTGCAGAGCTGCAGGCCTATCGTACGACAGACTTCCCCTACAGTCAGTACAACTCTGACTTCAGGGAAGGAGGAGGGAGGGGGGAACTTTGCCTTCGGTTATCTCTCAAGCCATAAATGTTTGAGAGGTGAACCTGGGAGCTATTAAATTATGTTACAAATATCTACAATATGAGGGATAGTAATAATAAAGTATTACTATCCCTTTAAGATCCCAATGCAGCATGAATATTTGAAAAATGTCAACAATATTATTCTAATTATAGATCTTGCCCCACTGGTTCTGAATATAAGGCCATTAAAAATTAGATTACAAAATGTTTAAACAAATTCAAAGTCTGAATAATTTACATGTTTTATATGAAGATTGATCCAGCTAATGAGGGGGGGGGGGGGGGGAATTAGCTCTTCAACCCACTGAACGCCGGCCACTGACATTGGAAGGGCTTGAGGAAGAAATTACTGGTATTAATTCTTAGTTTCATTCATAAAAAATGTATTTGTATATACATTCAAGGAAAAGTCTAGTGGTACACGCTAAGCGCTACATTGAGGGGTGTGCAACACTTTGCAAAGCAATGTGTTGAACATCCATGGTTGACAGCCACTGTGTATTTTGTAAAGGCTCCGTCATGCAGTTTAATATAAAGAAACCATTTCCAAAATGATTAAAAAAAACTAAACAAACCTATTGAAGTGAGTCTGTACATGAATTTAAATACTCAGACAGCAGTGAATCTCTCTAATTCAGTGGTTCTCAACAAGGGTGGGTGCCTAGGCATACTGAGTGTTCCATGGGCATCAGCTTAGGGTGCTCCTGGTTTTTTTATGGCTATTTTAAATAATGTTTCAGATGTGTATTTATGGAAATTATGTTCAATATGACAATAGGCGAGCACTGAATAAAGTGATTAAAAATACAATAAATAAAAGGTGAAAAGCATCTGAGCCTCTATACATAAAATAAATAAATTAAAAAAGTATGTGAAATGGCTATAAATCTTTAGCACATGCCTATTTTAGAAGCGTATAGATTTAAAGTGCAAATCATTTACTCACGATTAACAAAGGTACAAATACAAAGTGTGCACTTAAGGAACCACACATATTGCACATCTTGTTTTCTATCCAACACATTCCACTGCATGGATACCTCTTTGCCTGTGAAATACT
This sequence comes from Rhinophrynus dorsalis, assembly GCA_037306005.1. Classification (NCBI taxonomy): domain Eukaryota; kingdom Metazoa; phylum Chordata; class Amphibia; order Anura; family Rhinophrynidae; genus Rhinophrynus; species Rhinophrynus dorsalis. The sequence goes on along the minus strand of CM074720.1, from coordinate 408,477,235 downwards.
TAACCGTGTCACTAAAGCATATGAGACGAAAAAATGGTCTATGAATTTGTTGAATACCCCTCAAACAGTCAAAGGAGTTAATACCTATGGGCAACTCCGTGGCTCTTTTGGTAGTATGTTCATAAGTGTGTTATATGTACTTGTGGATGAAGATAATTATTAAGGCTTTGAGTGTTAAATTGGTACACAACGCATCGCAAATGCGCTGCATACCCCTCTGGCGCTCAAAGAGTTGAGAGACTTTAATGTGTTGTGTGAAAATGGATGCAGAAATACATGGAAAGGTTTAAAATACTTGGAGGTAAAATAGAGGAAGAGGAGAAAGGGTTAATGGGTGTACTAAAAGATAGTGTTAGTGACATAAAGGGGCCCTGTGGGACTGAACAAAGGCATTGTTAATGTCAGCTTTAACCCTTTGAGTGGAAGAGGAGTATGCAATGCATTGTAAAACAATGTGTTGTGTGGCACTCTAAAGGTTTACAAACACATTTAACTTAAAGTAGTGGATGTGACTTGGCAGTTTAATTAGGCCTAGGTGGACTTCATTTGAATATGGGCATAGTCATCCACTTAACCCTCTCTGTCATCCCACCGGAACACCTGTTGTAGTGAGAAACAGACAGACACCATTGCAGCTGTGACCAAGGGAGCTGCTATCTTCCTTGTCAGTGGTAGGTGACATGAGTTAGATGGGAAGTCTGTCAGGAAGTGAGGAGACCCGGATGTGAAGGGCAGGAGAGGAAGGGAGTGCACAGAGACTCTGCTTATAATTGTAATCATGATGTCAATATGAATTATGCTTTTATATTGGGCAAGTTCATGAATGGCCTTATGTGGATATAGTATTGATTACCCGCCACAATGTCTTTGCTCCCTGTTATACTTAACCTTTGAAGTGGCAGAGAAGTATCCAACACATTGTGATTCAATGTGTTGGATACCTCTGTCACTCAAAAGGTTAAGTATAACAGGGAGTAAAGACATCATGGAGAGTAATCAGTACAATATCCACATAAGGTCATTCATGAAGTCTCACAATATAAAAGTGTTAACAACGAAGGTGCCATTTATTGTATGTTAGAAGTGGCACGACAAATTAAAGTATCTGAATACGGTATTGTGAGCAAAGGGCAGTGCTAGGGAGTAAATGTTATATCCTCTATATTAAAAGGTGGCTTTAATTCAGAGATGTGCAACGTACCAGTGCTCTGTGTCATCTATCAAGAGACAAGAGTCCGCAGGGAGCTGCATCTGGAAGTGGGCGATTGCAGATACATGTGTACCGGCATTAACAAACCTGTTTTGCACCTCTGCACATGAAAGGGATAAAGTGCTCAACTTGGAAGTATGTAGTGAAGCTATCTCTGGCTCCTTCCACACACATCAGCACATCCCTTCTATACCCCAGGCCTTGGCCATTCCCCATCTTAAGAGTGAGAGCCCTCAACTTCTGTGAGACGTGTTGAATTACAAGTGAACTTCACACATGCAGTGATCCATACTTTGTGTAATGAAGCTGGTGCAAGAGGATGGAGAGTCACCGGCAGCTCCTTTTATCTGTTGGACAGAAATAACATAGCTCACAGAACAGAGAGGACAGGTTACTCATGGAGGAGCAAAACATGAACAATTAATTAAAGAGCAGGCTCCAGAAAGCCGGAGCAGGGTGAGCGACACGAGCTGGAGCAGGGTGAGGGAGAGACATGCATAGGTGGCAGATATGTACACAAGAGGGGTAGAGGGAGCATGGCAGAATGTAGTGGCAAGCGTGTACAAAGGCCATGTGAGTGGTGGATTTCTGTTTTTCTATGGTGTGTGGGAGTGATTGTCAGCCATATTTTTTTTCCCATATATTTATATCCCATATAAATATGAAAGTTCATTTAATGGATCAGTAAATTTCTTATTGGGTTGGGGTTGTACAAGTATTGTAGAGCTTTTCCTGTGAAGTACACCAAGGAATCCCCCTCTGCTGGCAGTTTTGGTCAAAGGTTATCTTGGTTCAAACCATCACAATGTAGTGGAACCGTGACTGTCCCATTCTATGGATAACTGTAGACTGAAGCTCACTTCTCCCATAGAGGTTTTTTGTTTTTGTTTTTTTTTTAATTATTAAATGGCAGTACGTTTAACAAAAAAGCATCTCCTAGAAGTGGTAGAACATGGTTTATACACAAGTTTACCTACTTCAATGAAAAGAATAGTAATGTCTTGATGGTTTTACATGTACAGAACAAAAACCAAACAGTTATGAGCTTACCACACCTCCAGGTACCATATGAGGCTGGTTGGTCTCTGAAGGGCAGACAGTGGAACAAAGACACACAGGACTGCAGAGCATTTAAGGTTTACTCTTTATTCCCCATGACAGCCTAGCCTGCTTCTACATTATTAAGTTTACAAGCTAGTTTCTGTGGATTCTAGTTTTAAACTTTAACCATGTTTCAGATGACAAGGAATGCTGCAAAAATACTCTAATCCAACAAAGAATCATGATCACAAAATAATCTTTATCCATTCTACAGTGTTTCAGAATTACCAGTTAACTTTTAACACAAAGTAGATATTAAGCTAAAGGTGGCTAACTTTGTATGTCTTATAAATAGCAAATTGTTGTTCATGCAACACTTGTGCTCAAGGGGAAGGCACAGCATTTCCTACTATGAGCCACCTTATAAAGAGTTCTCTTATTAATACAAATGAATCAGTTTCTTTCAATTTAGTGTGCTTCACCTCAGTACAGAGGCAGTCTTCCAATTAAAAGACACTTGCATGCAATGAATGCAAGTTTTAAAATACAAAGTTACCTCCCTAAAGTGGCTCAAAATAGATTGTTCATGACTGCCTACATCTAATATAAAAAGATTCTAAAACAATGGAACTGCTTAGGCAGATTAACTCCCTGAAGGCTAAAGGTCTCAGCTCATTGCAAAGCAATGCGTTGGTGCCATCATTCAAGGGGTTAGAGGTGTCAAAACCATGAATAGATTGGTACATCTAGTCACATCTCCTAACAATATGAATGTAGCAGTACATATGCACCAAATTTTATTTTAGAAGTTTCCATATCATTTTCATAGAAAACAAAGTTTGAAAACAAATAGGATTGAAACACAGCACAGCTTTCTACTACTGAAACACCTGTACAGGACTCAACGAAAAGGGTCTTAAAAAAAACAAAAAAAAACAAAACAAAAACAAAACAACCCACTATGCTGTAGGTTAACATATGCAAATATTTCCACGTTATCTTTGAAAATGAAAGGGTGGCTTTTAAACCACATTTTTACCTTTTCTACTTTTTTATGTATGGCAATTCTTAAACAGCAAAAACAGCCTTATTTCGGGACCGTAATGGTTCCATGCAGAATATTGTACACAAATAGTCTTTCATGATATGGAACAGTTTGCATAACGTTGAACATTCATCTGGTGCAAATGCACAGTTGCCTTCTTAAATTCACATTTTATAAAGCAGAAAATGTTTTTAGATATACGCCATACAGTAGAAATTAAAACTAAAAATAAAGGGGAGAGGAAAGAAATAAGTAAAAGAAAGCACACAGGCTGCAGGGAAAAAAAAAAAAAATCTGCTGCTAAACCGGTCTTTGTTTTCATGTCCAGTGTAAAGTAACACTTCTGAACTTGTTATTTTCTAGGTTTAGTCGACCCCCTGAAGGAGCTACAAGCTTGCATGCGTTCACATACAGCACCACACCCACACTCTCGTACACACGTCACTCCTGGACTGGGGAGTCTGCTTCAGGAGTGAACAGCCTCACGTTCGAAAAATGAGCCTGGCTCCACAACGTTGTGTCCAGAGATTCATTCAATGCTGTCCATTCATACGGAGCTTCTTAGCAATGCCTGGTCTTATTCTCCTTGGACTTTTATGCGGGCATCCTACCCATTTGCTTCTGATATGCTTACAAGGCTTGATGATAATAGTACTGCTTTTCATCAATTGCTCAGTTAGGTCAAATGTTCCCACTCAGGCACTGAAGATCTTTGACCTGTAGCCCTTTTCCTCTGCACAACCTATATAAGCATTCAGTGTGAAGTTTTCATTACATTGCCACTCATTCTCACTCGCACCCACTCGCCATCTTGACTTCATTTGGTCTGCACTGTCATCCAAATGAAGTCCGTACATTTCTTTCTCAGATTTAATGCAGCAGCAGATCCCATGAGCCAAGCTTGATGGATCAAACCAGTTTTCAGTGCTGCACAGTACCTAACTTCCAACCATTCTTCCTAGAACTGGAACCCTTCAGCTGGTACATTGGCAGATGAATTGAAATTGAATGTTCCTCCTTGAATTGTTTCTGGAACAAGGCTAGAATCTTCATCAATCTAAAATGGGTTAAAGAAAATTGTTAATAGTTTACATTTACATTTGCAATTTTTTTAACACTAAAATGGCAAAAAAATACTTCAAACGTTAATTTAGCAAAACACAAAAACATTGTTTTCGTTAAATTAGGCACATATTCTAGGTGTTGAAGACTACAACTCCCATCATCCCCAATCAGATGTTGGCTGGCTGGCTGGCAATGATAGTTGCCTACACTGGTTTTAAAATGACAGATATGCAAGACTAGTACAAGAGTAATTAACACTTCCTCAGCTTCAGAATTAAACATTTTTCCATTAGCAGTCTCCCACATTAGAAGCTGATACATGCCCAAAAATAGCAGAGAAACACAACACTGAGGTAGCTGTAACAAGGAAGTGTGGCACAATACACCAACTGTGCCACAAGGAATATAGAATTCCAAATTCCCACAGATTTGAACAAAGCTTTAAACATTTAATGCTAGAGGTTTCCAGTTCATTACTTTTCAATATCTTGGACACCCCTCTTTAGCATTCAGAAACACAATTCAAATCAGTGGGAGTTTTTGTTCTATGTTCCCTATGGCGCACTTTTTTTTTTTTTTTTTTAAAGATCCGTTCCCTTAGTGCATTAGCTTCATTGAGAAGATGGTAGTACTTTGATTGGTGCCTTTGCTCAAAAGTAATTCCACAGGTCTCTCCAGGCACTAGAGTACAACAATGCCCTCAATAGTACAAAGATGACAAATTAAGAAAACTACAAAAGAAGTATGTCTAATGGGGAATTATACCCTTAGACCGAATTGAAGTAGTACACTTTGAGTATATTATAATAATTTACATATTTTAGATACCAAGAGGCATTTATCTCAATCACATATTTATGCTTGGAATTGTAAGGGACCATCAGTAAGTTAAGTGACAAAAATGTCAGCCACAGTGGAGCTTTGGAAGATTATATTACAATACAATTTTATTTATCTTGCATCTTTGGAGGGATGCAGGGATCTTGTGTTAGAGTTTTCCCAGAGAAGGCATGGCACGTGAAAGTGAAAACTCCGCCCACTTCCTGCATTATATATGTGACGGAACTGTGGCGACCATGGGAGATATTGGTGTGTTAGAGATATGGGATCTTATGTCTTCAGACTATTTCTACCCAAAAGACAAACACCCATAGACTGAGCTTAGCCATAGTTGATTCCAGTACATTGGTAGAGTGCAGAGATAGTGGGGGGTTGGGCTTTGATTCCACTCTACTCCAGGCCTGTGCTAAGGAATGTTACTTGATTCCTGCTGTGCTTCCTTGACCAATCAGAGGCGGTTATTGATAAGCCAGTTAAGAATGTATGATTTCAAGTCTTAATCTGCATTCTTATCCTGATAAGGATGCTGGTGGCTGATTGGTCAAGCATAGAAACACTGTCCCAAGTATTCGTTTGCATGCTGATCTAGATAAGAGTCTCTGTAGTGTATATAAGCTGTATGTTTGAGTCAATAAAAGAGAGTTCTTCCCTTCATCAAGTCTCGGCTGATGTTTGGGAACAGGAGGGTCAGTTTACTATTGGAGTGTTATTCTGAGGGAGAAAGGAACTATAAAAGAGGTATCCAGCTTATGATACAAGGCGTCACGTTACAATATACGCCACCATACAGCACCGCTATCTTAGTTTTTATGAGTGACTTAAGGTGGTTCAGGGCTGTTTCGAAGAAGGGAAATGCTATTCATGTGTTTTTGTTTATTTTTATATCTTTGAATTAAGGGAGCCCTAGCCTGGTCTGGAGTTACTCCCTAGTATAATCAAGTCATGTTCCCATTTTCCGCCATTCCATGAGGACTGTGGGGGCAGGGGACCTAGAAGAAAATTTTTTACTCTTTATCTTATTGTTTGCAGAGTTGAGGTACAGAACCATCTTCACAACTCCCTCTTCCCTGGGACATTCTCTCCCACCTCTACAATCCTAGGGTGGCGTACCTGAACTGCAACTCCTTTTGAGGGGAGTATACAACTTTACTTATGGTTCCTCTTGGAGGAGTCTTACCATTATTTAGACTACTTCTACATTTCATTATCTGGCTGAATTCTTTCCTAAAGGGATGGAAATGTTTCAATATAAAAGCAACTCCAATTAATCTGCATAGTATTTGGGTCATGGAGAGTTATTTCAATACTGTCAGAGTTGTAGTTCAAGAGTAATTGAATGATAAAGTATCCCCCCTCCCTCCCTTTTTACGAATAGAGCATCAAGGTAGTGTCAAATGGCCTGCACAGAGGGACAATCTTCAGTTCGCATAAGGAAAACCTGAAAAGCCTGTCAAGAGGGGCAGGGTTTTCCTTATGTTCACAGTAAGAAGATTGTCCCTTGCTGGGAGCTGTCTGGTCCCAGGACCAGATTCCACATCTGAGGGGAGGCAGCTTACACTAGGTAAAAGGGGCAGGAGGGGGATGCTTTATCATTCAGTTACTCTTGAACTACAGCTGCCAGTAATAAAACACTCTCCAAGGCCCAAATACTATGAAGATTAATTGGAGCAGCTTTTATTTTGAAACATTACTATACCTTTAATGCCCCACGGATTTATGTATTAACTTCACTTACTCCAGTTATCCAGACAAGGAGAAACTCTCATGAACTTTTTCTGACTGGCTCAGCATTTCAAGCAAAGTACCACTATGTTCTAGCAACAATCTGAATTGAGTGGATAATAAAGGCACATGATCTACTTGCTTATGCGCTTATTCTGCTCCATTACGGAGGGGCAAACCAGTAGGAGGACTTTGCTTCGGCACACTTCTGTATGACTCGTTTCACCTTTCACTGATGGCATGCTTCCCGGGCTCTGAAATACAAAGGGGGGGGGGGGGGACTTGCACCCTTTGATGCTCTGCAAGTTCCCTTCTTAGGGTTGTGCTGGCAGTTTCAAGACAGTTTCTCTCTCCCCCACTAATACCATTCTTTTTTTCCCCCAGACAGCATTTTGACTTGACTTTTCCTTTTTCTGGAGGACTAGTCTTTTGCTTAGGCTGCACCTAGAACTAGAAGAAGCAAATAGTCCTGGCCCTTCTAACTGTTCGAAATGAAACTGTGGTTCAGTCTTCAACATGTTCATGTCACTCTGCCCCTGTCACCAGGTGCCTTTCCAGTTGATTATGATCCTACTATACTGGAACATGAATGGGCTACATCCCTTCTTGGCTCAATCACTAAAACTTTGAAAAAAGTTCTGAGCAAGTGGCTATCTTATGCCTCTAGGCTTGCTGAGAATTTGTACCCTCCATCAGTATCTGTTATGATACATCTGCATTATTTGATCCAGGGTTCTCTGGGTATGAGGGAAAAGTGGCAGGTAACACCAGTGATCTCCCTTTCAGTGTCTGACATTTCTACCACAGGATGAGGAGGGCAAAACAGTGAAGCCTTTAATTAGAGCCATACTGGAGGCGTTACACAGGAAACCCCAGAGGTGGCACCATCAAAAGCTTTTTTAGACTTCATATGACCACTACAAGTCTCTCCCATAAAGGATAACGTGGATCTTCGAAATATACAGCTAGCCATAATGTCTTCTCTCCAAGCATACAATCATTCCTGTATGCTGCACTCAAGGATTCTAAAAAAGTTGGATTTCTTCCCGGTTCGGTTTTCTAGGACTGGAGCCATCATTCACCCTGTTTTTTTTTTTTTTTTTTTTTTAAATTGCATCCACCTGGGCTTGTAGAGCTGCGGAGGCCTAGCGGGATCAAATAGTGCTGTTCATGAAAGCACCAAAGTAAGAGGTCCTTGCCTTATTAGAGGGGTCATAAGATGCTACGGCTTATAAAAGAAAAGGCACTAGAAAATAACCAAAATGGTAGCCAAGTGTTCTGCGACATCTGTGGTAGTGGCCTGCAGTACCTTATATATTTGAAACTGTGGACTGCAGATTCTTGGACCAGAGCTAGATAATTGTCAGTCAAGTTCCATGAGGCAAGTGTAACTTCCTCCCTCAAAATAAATCAAGTTGCTTGAGTTTTCCAAATAAAAGGAACCACCTCCTGTTTCTCCAGGGATTAGTGGCCCCTTCCCATCCAACAGCCACATCATTGTCTTCTACTGTCTTTTGATAGTCAGGGTTAAGTCCAATTGGAAGAGCAATAAACCTAAAGACACCGCTCCCAAAGACATTTTCAGTATGAAGATGTGGAGTTGGAGCTTTTAGCCTGGCATCCATGAGGGTGGACCCCAAATGTTTTTTCTGTGGTTCAAGACATTGCTATAAATGAGAGGTTATTGGAATGCTGGACAATGTGGAGGCAGATGCATTTCACTAGGTAGTGCACTCCCTGCTGACTGTAGGAGTGGTAATTCCAGATGCCCAGGGACCAACAGTTCAAGTGGTTTTATTCCAATAGTTTTATTCTTCCCAATTAAAAAAAAAAAAAAAAAAAAAAAAAAAAAAAAAAAAAGTGTAAGGTTTTCAACCAGTCTTCACAGTGTATCAAAGTTCAAGACTGAGTCAGACCTGTCAGTGATGGAACTGGCAGAGTTCATGGCTTAATGGACCTATATAACTCCTATTTACACATTTTCATTTGGCCAAAGCATTATCGGTTCCACAGTTGGCTTTTCAGAATCACGATCATCAGTTTGTGGGCCTATCAATTGGAGGGGTGTCCTTACAGACCTGAGGTTGAAGCATTCTGGAGCAGCCTTGGCCATCAGTCAAGGTCTGTAAGAGATTGATCATGGTCTCTATGATAAAAGCAGTACCACTTGCACATCAGAGACTACTGCAGTTGGATCTATGCCAAACATGCACCAAGGATCCTCATCTTTACAAAGCCATCTTGTCCCAACCAAAGTCAGGCACTCCAATAGTGGCTGAGGAATCCAGCCATGACCACAGGTCATCCCCTCTCTGTAATGGATTGGAAAGTGGTAACAAGAAAAGCCAGTTTGTTTGGTTACTGAGCCACGTATCCTCATTTTACTTCAAGGTTGGTGGTGCAAGACCAAAGTATCTCTTCCGATCAACATTCTGGAACTGCAAACTACCTTCATCTCTTTCAATGCATGGATATCACTCTTGAAGGGGACTTCTAGTTCAGATTAAACCTGACATTGATACAGTGGTTGCTTACTCATTCATCGTGGTGGCACCAAGAGCAGAGCTGCTTTAGAGATCTAGATAAGATTCTATAATGGTTATAAAATCACATTCCAGCCCTCAGCAATTTACATCACAGGAGTAGACAACTGGGTCAGGAATCCTCAGTAAACAGAACATAGATCTGGAAAAATAGGAGCTGGGACAGGAGCTCTTCAACTGGCGACTTGGTGGAGAATGTCAGAAATTGATCTGATATCTTACATCCTCAACACAACTGCCAGTGTTCTGCGCACAAAAGGGTCTAAGGGTAGTTCAGTGGGACGTCTTTGCGGTATCCTGGCACTACACTCTAGAGTATATTTTTCCTCCAACTGCCATGATTGCCAGAGAATGCAGAACTCAACAGAATATGTTCAGATTCTACTCATTGATCTATTTTGGCCAAGAAGAGGTTGTTTTATCAATCTCTTGAACACGTCAGTGCAGGATCTTCTTGAGGTCCAGTTAAATGTCCTAACCTAGCCTCAACAGCATGGACCTTGAAGACAGAAGTTATGAAGCACAAAAGACAGTCATTCAATGGTTCAGACTAGGATGAGAGCCCATAAACATGTCTGCTAAAATCTAATCTGGAGCATTTACTTTGCCTTGTGACCAACATAAGAGTGATCTCATTCACATCTAACTTCCCTATGTTCTGGCTGTTTTACAAGCTGGACTTGAAAAGCTTAAGAGCAAGCTCTCACAGTCCAACTCTCAGCATTATCAATCTTGTTCCAGAAGAGGACTGGAGGGATTCCTGAGATTCAGAAGCTTCAAGATGCAACTCCTAGTTCTTCCATACTGGGAAACTCCTCCTTGGGTCTTGAATTTAGTACTGAAAGTACTTCCATTTTCTCCCTTTGGGCCTCTGACTTCAGCTTCTTTCAAACATGACATGCAAAATAGTTTTCCTTACAGCTATTGCTTCTGCTCAGAGTTTCAAAACTGTGATCTATCCTGCAGATCTCCTCACCAATTTGACCATCAAGACAAAGCAGTGTGTAGGCCCGTTTGATTTTAAACACAGTTGTGTCATTTTCACATCAAGAGTTGATTCGTCCCTCCTTGCTTGCCAACCCACACTTTGCAAGAAGGAAGTGCTTCATACTTTGCATGTGGTCAGATTTCTTCGCACTATATCCTAGTTACAGACAGATACTTTGCTCATCATACCTGAAAGCCCTAGGAAGGGCAGACCTGCTTCTAAAGCCATGTCTGCATCATGACTTAAATGGGCTATCAGACAGACTTACCTTCAAGTCTCATCCAGCCCCATTCCAAGTTAATGAACCTGTTGAATGTGCATTAAGTACTTCAAGGGCTCTAAAGAATCAAGCTTTGGCTAATCATATCTGCAAAGTAGCTATGTGATAATTGGTTCATACATTCCACAAAGTTAATGTTTTTGCATCCCAAGATGCAAATTTTGCAGGCTGCCGTTCTCTAGCTTTCACTCACTCCCGGGGTTTTTGGAACCACTTTGGGATGTCCCTGCATACCTCAATGGATGAAAAAAGGGGTGAGGGGTTTTTATACTTAACAGTAAATCCTTTCATCATAGTGGATTGAGGAATGCAGTGCATCCCACCTGGAGAAAAACCTCTTCTCATTATGAGTCGGGGTGCCCTGCTCTTACTTGGCAAGTCTCTCCTGATGTTTTTTAAAATCCATTTAAAAAATATATACGACTGTTTTGAGATAAGGACCCACTTAGTTTAGTTCACTGAAAAGATTTTCTATATATCTTTATAGATCAGGGCTGCCCAAGTTCAGTCCTAAAGGGCCATCAACAGGCCAGGATGTAAGGATTTCCCTATTTAAGCACAGGTGAGTCAGTACAAATGAATGAGCCACTGACTAACTCACCTGTGCTCAATCAGGGAAATCCTTAAATCCTGGCCTATTGATGGCCATTGAGTACTGAACTTTAACAGCCCTGAACTAAGTCATGCCACACGTCCTAATCAACAAATTTGCTTTTTTATAAGGCCACCATTTATCTTAACTTGGTTGAAGGCACTCTATTGGCAAGCAACAGAAACAGAACTATTCTCATTCTTCTCTGGTTCTATTTTGACATCAACAGTCATGACATCCAGTCTACAGAGGGGAAACCTTTGTTTTATCTTGTTTGACAAGTGTATGATATGCCAAGTTTAAGCTCAAAATTTATGAAGGAATAGATACATCTCTCCTTAATAGGCCATTTAAATTGTTACAATTACTGCCTTGGACATCAATGCGAACTCAAACTAGGATTGTGTTCAAGTTCTACTCACATCATCTGACGAGAAAAACTGATCGATTATTTCGAATGCCAGTTTGTAGATATCTTCATTCTCGTGACTTTGAAGCTGTTCAATTTTTTCAAGGCCTGTTGAAAGTCAGGTGAACAATTACACAGTTGCATTAACCATTACTCAATTCATACAAACATGAATTAAATGCCTGAATTTAAAAAGAGCAAGAACGCAAAGATTTTAAAATGAAACCATTTTTAGAGACTTAGCATTGAAGGGGTTAAAATTCCAATATAATGGGGAACTTTCATAGCCAAGACACACTCGTTTGATTCATGTACAAAAATGGTCTATAGTTTGGAGATTTTTCTTTCCTTTAAACAGTACATACCTTATAAGATATTTGCTATAAAATTTCTGTATGATGTACTAACCAATTACGCTTTCTGTGGCCAAAGATCTGTGCAGCACAGCTCTGCTGGATATCCCATGTCCTCAGATCCTCCCCCCACCGTCTTACACTGCTCTCCCTGGGAGCACGTTTGTGCTTCCCTTCATACTGATGTGCAGCACATATAATGGATCAGCAAGCTCACATACAATGAAATATTAGTTTCCCATAATGAAAACAAAATGCATTTACAGAGCTTTAGTGCCAACTGTGCAGGAATGAAAAATGTATACTAAGCGCTGCAATGTGATTGACATATTGTCAAAGGAGGGCAGTTTTTTTCTAATACTAACTGAAGATTGTCCCTAATTGTGACCCACTGTCAGATCTCAGACTAAAATGGTTACAATAGGGAAAGGGGAGGGAGGGATCAGCTTCAACATATTACACTAACTAGCAAGCATATGAATACTGCGGATACATATGCTCAATGTTCTGAGCTGTAGTATGAAACGTTACTATCCCTTTAAGGCTATGACAATTCTAGAGAACTGCTGCCTCAATTGTAGACTACAGCAGCTGAGCCATATTAAAGGGATAGTAATACTTTGTTTTAACTTTATTTTATTTTGTAAACACAAAAAAAGGACAATATAAGTTTTAGCTCTCAAAACGTTATGGTCTGAGAGATATTCACAAGCAAAGCTTCCCCCTTTCTGACGTCACATCTCTAGCTGTCAGATTTGGAATCCGGTCCGCAGACTGGCCACGGCTCTTCAGCAGAGCCGAGATCGCAAGATATAAAAATAATTACTTAACTGCAATAGTCTACAAAGTGTTCCTAGTTTGCAAGCACACTTTGTAGACACTTCCAATTAAGTAGTTAATTTTATATTTTGCCATCTCGGCTCTGCTGGAGAGCCACCAGCTGCCCAGCAGTCCGGATTCCAATTCTGACAGCTAGATGGCAGACTTGACCGCTTTGGTCAGTGAGAGGAAACTTTACTTGTTAATAACTCTCAAACCATAAAGGTTTAAGAGATAAAACTTATATTGTTCATGGTTTTTTTTTTTTTTTTTAATATCTACCAAATAAAATAAAGTTAAAACAAAAATATTACTATCACTTTAAATGCAGAACACAAGCAAATTGCAGCAGGGCTGATCTAAACGGTGGTCTATGGTACCTCTGAGCAGACCATTCACACGTAGGCGGAAGTGTTTTCTGGGACCACCAATGAGTGCTCACACCATGTGGCTGTCAGTTACACAACACAAAACTTAGCATGCAACAAAAATAAATAGACATAGTGAGATGTCTGATCGCGCACATTATGCCAATCCAGTGCGGACTCTAACAGCTTTCTGCAAGGCTGGAAGTGGTAGTCAGAGCATTCATGATCAGTGCATCAATTCCAGCATGAGGTTTATTAGTAGCTACACAACAAAATGAAAACATTTTCAGGGGATCAAGCCACCTTTTGTCAGGCACTGTGATATCATCCTCTAATTGCCTTATATGCATCATCATCCTGATTTGCAGAATTCGGCAAGCAACATTAAACAAAGAGATACTGAAATAACCTTGAATTAAATATTAATGAACAATTTAAATTACTTTGAGTTAAGTTTGATTTTTCATTATGTGCACTTAGAGGTGGATGTGTGTTTTTTGAATTTGACATATTTCCTTGTTTATTCCAGTAAAAGTTATATCACCAAATGGGATTTATTTTGTTCAGTTATCCCAATTTGGAAAATGATGCATTCCCTGATCCTGTGGCCTTTACAAGGATAAAGCTGGCATTTTGTTGTCTAGCCACCAATAAACCCCAGCTCACTCTGGGACGAATGCACAAATCACGAGTGTTCTCCATTTCCCTACCAACAAGAGATGGCCATCTGTTACATTCTTCAAACAAAACGATTGCTGGATGAAACATGACATCAGAAACAAAGGCAGAAATGTTTAAGGCACAGTAGTTGAGCCATTAAAAATTTGCTTCAATAAAAGGTAAACATTACAACCAATTTACTTCTATTCAATACGAATATAACAATTTAAGAAACTAGTAATTTGTGGTTACATTTTAACCCTTAAAGGACAAGAGGTATAAGGAACACATTGTATAGTAATGCACTGCACATCTCAGGTTCTTAAAGGGATAGTAATGTTTCATAATAAAAGCAGCTCTAATTAATCATCATAGTATTTGAGCTTTGGAAAGTGTTATTTCAATTCTGTCAGAGTTGTAGTTGAAGAGTAATTCAATGACAAAGTGTCCCCCTCCCGCCCCTGTTACTGATGTAACACTGCTCAGCCAGATCAGAAGGGAGGTGCCCAGGTAGACTGCAGAGGGGGACAATCTTCAATTAAGATAAGGGAAAAACCTGAAAAGCTTGTCAAGGGGGGCAGGGATTTCATTGTTTCTGTTATCTGTCTGGTCTATGGACTGCATTCCACATCTGAGAAGAGATTGCTTACACTAGGTAAAAGGGGCGGGAGGGGGAAACTTTGCTTGTGAACATCTCTCAAACCATAAAGGTTTGAGAGATAAGACTTATATCATTCTTCATGTTTTTTTAATGCCTACAAAATAAAATAAAGTTAAAACGAAGTATTACTATCCCTTTAAAGGTTTAATAAAAATGCTAAATTAAAACAGGAAGCAGTCAAAGGGGATCACACCAAATAAAGACCCCCACCCCCCAATATTTGTCATCAAGCGATAAACTTACTAACAGCAGGGCTCAAAATTTCCATTCGCCACTAGCCAATGGCGAGTGAAAATTTAGCCCTGGCTTGCAGTGGCGAGTAACTTTTCAGGTCTGACTAGTAGCAAAGGACTTAAAAATATAAGCCCTGCTAACAGTATTGTTATCCAGAATAATTAATGCATTATGCAGAAATCCTACTTGTGCCAAGACTGATGGCCAGGCAACAGCGCAGACATCTCTGCTTATACACATCTGCTCTCCTGCGCCATCAGTCTTGGCACAAGTAGGATTTCTGAGTAAAGAGGTAATTATTCTGGATAACAGTACCATTAGTAAGCTTATCATTAGATGGCTAATTATGGGTGTGTGTTACTATATCTGGGGTAATAGTACCCCTTTAACTTGCAATGCACTACAGGTCCTTCAGGTACAAAATGAGCTCCTTTCAGATACAAGGTACAGGTGTAATGAGAGTCAGCAACCTTACCTCCACACTCCTCAATAAGATTGGCTATGGTTTCAGCCTCATCGTCAGCCATTTTTAATATGTTGCTTAATCCATCCAAAACTACTTGTATGACTTGTGCATCTTTTACGGTCAGAAGGTTGCAGAAAGGAGGAATAACATTTTGTTGGATGAGATAGGCAACCTGTGAAATTAAAATATGCAAAACAAAAAATTTAGAACAGCATAAAAAGTCAGCAAAAAGAAATTTCCCATCCAATGTAACCCTTCTCCACCCCCACATTTTCTCTAGCAATCATCCTCCTTGTATTTTTTCAGTCCTTTCACAAGTATTTAAATATTTATCTTTATAATGAGACACAGCCGACCTCTCTCTTAAAGGGATAGTATTAATTCAAAATTACTATCCCTCATATTGTAGCCCTTAATAAACTGAGTTAAATGACACCAGCAGCATCTCTCAAACCTTTATGGTTTAAGAGATAGCCACTTTCAAAGTTTCCTCTCCCCTGCTGTCAGCGTTCTGCTGCCAGCTGGGGAATCTGGTCTCTGAATCAAGCGGAGGCTCTTCAGCAGAGCTGATATCTCGTTATGGAAGGAAAAATGATTCACTGAAACAGTCTTCTACGTGTGCTTGGTAACCAAGCACAAGTAGAAGACTGTTTCAATGAATCATTTTTCCTTCCATATGAGATATCGGCTCTGTTTAAGAGCCTCCGCCTGTCCCGGGACCGGATTTCCCTGCTGGCAGCAGAACGCTGACAGCAGGGGAGAGGAAACTTTGAAAGCGGCTATCTCTTAAACCATAAAGGTTTGAGAGATGCCGCTGGTGTCATTTAACTCGGTTTATTAAGGGCTACAATATGAGGGATAGTAATTTTGAAGTAATACTATCCCTTTAAAGGAGCATTAACATTTAGCATGTAAACACACTGTATAGAGCTTTTTTTCTGCCAAAGCAAACACGGGAAATTCCCAATACTGGAAGAGGTTTCACTAAAATGTTATCAAATTTAAAATGAAGCTTCAATATTCTGTTCTGGTTACTAAAAGGTGATGTTCTCATCACTTATTATGAAGAGTAGTAATACACAACGCAAGCTCTGAGCGCATAATTAAAAAAAAGGTTGCCTTTTGGATACCAGTTGGCACTGAAGCATCCCCTAGCAGTTGGAAGCTTTTAACTCGACAAGGAAAACACTAAACCTTTTTCATAAAAAAATTGTTTCTTTAAGTTTTCTACACTATAGGGGGTAAAGCCTATTCTGAGTGACTTCTACAGTGCCCTTGCATTGAAACCTCACACGTTCATACAAAAATGGCAACAGTACAAGACCGATATACAGCAAGTTATCGTCCAGTGACTAACAATACATTTTAGTACCACAACTGCTAAAGAACATCTCTAGCAACTAAGGTGAAAAAATATTCACTAACTTTTCCAATAGACCTCTCAAAAAAGAGGATTTTAGTGAACTTACCATTACATCCTTTTCTTAGTACATGTGAAATGCAGGAACCATGCAGTAAAGTTCCCTCCTCCTGGAAGGCAGGGCACATGTTCTGTACACTTCACCCCTACAACCTACTTCCAGTTTCAACATATAGCAAGGCCAAGAACAAGCAGAAGTGAGAGGAAAGAAGGAAGTTCCCTGAAAAGAGAACCCAAGAGAAACCCCTCTATCTGGGGACTTCACCCCCTTAATGACAGATGATGTGCCAGGACCATTCCGGGCATTAAGGACCGGTGACTGACCTGGCAAGTGATCACTGGACACTTTTTTTTTTTTTTTTTTTAACCTAAGAAGTGTGTTAGTCTCTCGGCCATGCCGTCATTAAGGGGATAAACCACTGTGTTCCACATACTAAGAGAAAAGGATTTAATGGCAAGTTCACTAAAATACTCTTTCGGTTTTCCAACTTGGAACACAGAAAACATGGTGATATAGCAAACCTATCCACCAAGATTCCTGCAGACTGGCCCCCAACAATGGCTCTCAGGGAATAAGGCTTGTGATATGGCTGCTTATGATGAACATAGTACTTCAAGCAACTTAAAAACAACAGATTAAGTTCCTGCTCCTGTGTATGGGAAGACAAAAGGAAGGACAATTTACTGGTTGAAATTCCAACACAATTGGATAAAAAGTCCCCAAAAGGTAATAAAACAAAACCACCCCACGCTGGTGAACACACACAAAAGTGGATTTACAGAACGAGGTCTGGTGTTCAGCCACCTGCTGAACCAACATAATACAAAGCATAAAAGTAGTCTTCAGTGTCTGCAGATGTAAGGAAACAGAAGTTAAGTGGCTCAAAAGGAGGCCTCTGGAGCACTCCTAGTACCAGATTCACGTCCCACTGAATACCAAAAGACTGAGTAAGCATAAGCTAGCCCCTGAACAAAAGTCTTGTCATCAGGGACCAAACAATACACAGCTGGGACGGGGATTGGGGGGGGGAGGGGGAAGACTAGACCTGTACCTTAATAGAACCAAGACAAAATTCCTGGACAGTTTGAAGAAAGGCCAAAGCCATCGGAAGCCTGAAAGGCTGTGATCATGAACCATGATCGGCACACCACTGGTAGAAGAGGGACCAAACCCTATAATAGGCATTGGGCCGTTGTCTACCTTGGAGCATAGGAGGGTTTTTCAGATATTCATTTCTTTCTTCAAGATGCTGGTCTCAAGAGCCAAGCCATCAAAAGCCAGTTTCTCCAACTGAAGGTTGCATACAGGGCTCAGAAGCTTGGCTTCAATGGAAGGCAAAAAGGCTACGCTATAGACACATTGAGAAGAAAGGAAAAAAAAAAAAAAAATCAGGCTGACTGGGCAAGAACAAAGCAATCAGGATAACATAAGCCCTCTCCATCCTGATCTCTCTCAGCACCCTGGGAATCAGGAAGTGAGTAAACACATATGCTAGAGGAAGATTCCATGGTATGGACATAATCTGCAAATTGCTAGGGAATCCCTCGACCTGTCATAGAATAAAACTGCTGTACTGGGGAGAAGCCATGAGATCCACTTATGGTAACCCCCAACCACAGATAATCTGGTTGGACACACACTGGTTGAGCTCCCAATTCAGGGACGTAGATGTTGATAAAGTGGGCAATCAAGTTTTCCACAACTGAAATTTGAACCAGGGAGCTGGCATATGAGCCTCAGGCCTGTTGGAGAATCAAACCTCAGTCCAAACTGACATGCTCCTGGTTTCTCCTTGAATGTTGATGTAAACTACTGCTGTCATATTAATTGAAAATCCAGTCAGACAAGATCCTGACAGTGCTGTAGTGCTAGGTGGATCTCCAGTAACTCAAGAACATTGATCACTGGAGGACTATCCTCTCTGATCCAGAGATCCTCTGCCTCATGGGACACAGATTAAACACCCAGCACAACAGGCTGGCATCCGTGGTGATCACAATACACTCTGGAGGGACAGACTTCCCGTCATTAGATGGGACCCCTGAAGCTACCAGAGAAGGTCCTTCTTTGTCTACGGAGAGAGACATGAGAAAGCTGAAGTTGGTGTCTGGACCAAGTCCTGAAAATTTTAAGTTTTAATTCCCTTGTGTGAAATGGAGCAAAAACTGCCTCTAGACCAAAAGCTTGGTAGCCAAATACTTTCATGTATTCCAGCATTGTCAACAATGGCCAGCATATTGCTTGAGACTGGACTTGTCTTCTAAATGAAACACCCTCGCTTGGAGGATATCAAACCTTATGCCTTTGAATTGAAGGACCCGAGAAAAACAAAGTTTTGAAATTGGAGTGCTCAACCATGCTGCTCTAGTATACAGACTCTCCTGGTTCTGTGCAAGCAGAATTTCATCCGATGGAACCTTGAGTAAAATGTCATCTAGGTAAGGGGCCAATTAGATCCCTTGAGCATAGAAATGAGCTGCCAAAGTGGACATGATGTGAAGAACCTCGGGGTGTAAGCTAGAGTGAAAGTGATCGCAGTGTACTGAAAAGGACTGCCCACAAACAAAGCACAGGAACCACTGGTTATCTGGATGAATTGAAACATGCAGGAAAGAGTCCCGGAGGTCCAGAGAGGCAAGAAACTCTCCAGGACAAATAGCTGTGACAACAGAATGCAAAGACTTCACTGTGGACCTTGAAGCTAGCACAAAATGGATGAGAAGCACTCCTGTGATGGAATTGGGGGCCAACACCATGTTTTCTAAGAGGGAAGATACTTTGCCAATAAAGACACCCCCCCAGCCAGATGGTGAGGAACACGTGATTTAAAAAAAAAAAAAAAAAAAAAAAAAAAAAAAAGAGATGGAGTCGACCCCCCAAAGAGAGAGATACATCAGAACCTCATGAGTCATGCAGAAACGGGCTTGTTAGCCTTAGGCTTCTGAGTAGTTTTCTTGCCTACCCAAACCAGGATTAAGCTTTGGGGTAGGGTGTGCTTCGAAAGCCTGAGGAGACAGGACCATAAGCATTCCATACTGGCAGGGGTAACAAAAACCATGCTTCTTAGAGAAAACAGCACACTTTGGAGGAGTTTGAGGCAGCAAGATACTCTTACCACTGGTAAAGTGACTGATGACCTTGTCTAGGTCAGGGCCAATGGACTGTTTATCAACAAAAGGAAGAGAGGGGACCCAAAGAGTGCAGCACACAGCCAGTCAAAAGGAAGAGACTTTCAGAAAACTGATGAGCAGCACCAACAGTTCATCTTTGGGAAAATCCCCTTGGATGGCACCCGAAAGTTGTTCACCCCAAACAGACAGGTTTAGTGTCTCAGGCAGAAGCAAAAATGGGTAGAAGAAGAGAACCCATGGCTGAAAATGTTGCCTTCAATAAAGAATCAAAGCATTTGCCTGCTTTATCCTTAAGAAATGCAGCATCTGCCATAGGCAGAGCGGTGTTCTTGCAAATCCATAGGAAAGCCAAGCATACTGAAGCATCTGCCACCATAAGGAGGAGATGCTCTCCCAAAAAGTGTAAAAAAACATTACATTAAGATTTTATAGCCCTTACAATAAAAGCACCCTTGGTATAAGCACATACATTACATAATAAAAGTATAGAGTGCGTTACAGGCAACACACCACAGTTGAGAGTGCCAAAAGAATAAGGACACAAACAGGATGATGGAACTCAAGAGGTTAACCCACCTATAGCTTCAGTCTTCGGACTCGTTGCAATATAATGATGAGCTTCAGAGAAAGGCAACATTGAGGTAAAGACTTGAAAAGTCAAGTCAGCCTCCTCAATTTGTAAGTCTGGAATAAACTTGTGAACTTGCAATCCATGAACAAGGAAGATGTTAATGGGAGCCTGCCTTATGGATGGGTTATCCAGCCTCATACTAGAAAATAGTATTATAGTGCTCTTATCTATTAAATCCTTTTCACCATATGAAACACAGGTACCAACTGGGTTGAGTCCCTCTCCTCCTGGAGAGCAGGGCACATAACAGAAATCAAGGTCTTTGGGGTGACTACTCCCTCCTATTCCTTCAGCCCAAACACACACCTACAAACGCTCCAAGAATTCATGTGACAAAAAAGCCACAGTAAAGAAAAAGTGGTTAATATGAAAATAAAGTCTTCCAGGACTAAGACGACTCCTCAGCCAGAGGAAGGAAAGAAGGAAGGGAGAGGAAAGAAGGATGAATTTTCTCTGGGGGAGAGACCAGTGTTCCATATAGGCTTTAAAAAAGTTTTTATTTTTTTTTAGAGATCGTAATGTTTCACAAAAATAGCAGTTTCAATTAATCTTCCTAGTATTTGGGCCATGGAGTGTTATTTCAATACAGTCAGAGTTGTATTTCAAGAGTAATTGAATGACAATGTATCCCCCTCCCACCTCTTACCAAATGTAAGCTGCCCCCACGCAGATGCAGAATCTGGTCACTTGACCAGACAGGTCAAAGCATGGGGCAATCTTCTTAATGTGAGCATAAGGAAAACACTGCCCCCCCCCCATTTGACAGGTTGCGGTGCGCAGTGCTACATCAGTAAAGGGGCAGGAGGGGGATCCTTTATCATTCAATTCCTCTTGAACTACAACTCTGGCAGTATTGAAATAAAAAGCTCCATGGACCAAATACTATGAAGATTAATTGGAGCTGCTGCTGTTGTGAAACATTACTATCCCTTTAACAGGCAAGAAAACTAAAATTCTATTTTCTTATGTCCAGTATGGAACACAGGGATATACCAAAGTTAAAATTCATGAGAAGAGTATGGAGAAAAGACCTCCCACACATCACCACAATGCCAGAGTTCGAGGACTCTTCTGAATCTGAATAATCAGACACAGAACTAGCACAGCACACCAAACAAGATGCAACTGGGCTATAAAAAACAAAAACACAACAACCTACACACAACTGGCAGTAGGAGGAAAAATAAAATCCCTGAACAGAAAGACTGCCTGAAGGATCTTCAGTCCAAAGCTTGCCTCAGCCAAGGCCAAGACAATGACATGGAGGTCCTCTTTGCATACTTTCACCAAACACCAAGTCTTAGCTTTGCACAGCCGATCAGCCGGGGCCTGCTTCTTGTAGGCTCAAGAAACACCCGCAGATCTGGTGTAATGTGCAGTTTCTTCTTAATCTTGCATGTGTGGAATACAAGTAGCCTTAATCCAGGAGGAAATGGTTACATCTGCAACTCAGCCACCCTCCAGACAACTGCCAAAATAAGTCATCTTTTAGTAACTGTTAACGAAAAGAGATTTCCTGGATTTTTTTTTTTTTTATTCATCCACAGCTTATTTTGTGTTTTTTTTTTTTGCATTTTTTTTTCTCTCATTTGGTCACTGTGCTGCAATTCATGCTATTGATCAGTGTTTGTTGTAGTTAAGGGATTAGGTGGGGGTGCCTCATCAGTACCACTAGTGTTGGGACATTTGACCAGCAAGTGGGGATCATATATTGGTTTGTGTGTTTGAATTATACTATGTATACTCCAGTGAGCGCGGTCTTACTTATATTGCATCTATAAATATACAAGATATCCTGGGATTGCAGAGACTCTGGACATGAAAGATAGGGAGGAAGGGACTTGAGGTCTATGCAGCCCCCACCTAAAATTATCCACAAAACCCATAAGCCATGGAAAATTCACAAGCCTACTACATGGGCTGGACCAGACTCCAGCAAGATATGCAGAGGTAGGCTAATCATCTTTGGGCTTCTGTGCAGGGTTTTTGCTTTACCAGGCCTATTTGGATTTTGGGGTGGAACACATGTGGGTTGCTGGGGGAAAATCAGTGCACTGGGTGCATAATGATAATAAAAATCATTTCTTCCATGGAAGATCACAATGTTTAAGAGTAGAGTGTCAAAGTAATTTTGCCTCCAGTAGCTTGGCCGATCATCTCTTCGAAACCCAGCCAAAATAGCAGATTGCCGACAAATGGAAGAAACACCAAAGACTTTTTAGAAGAGAAAACGAATGCCTTTCCAGTAAACACAGTAACTTCAAAGGCTGCTTCAGTAAGATAAGCATTTCAGTCAACAACCTGTGACGATCACCACAAAATCCTTCTCAACTTTATCTGCTTGGATGGTATCCAAAAGGCCTTAACCCATGCAGGCTCCTGTTCTGTAGATAAGGACCACAGATGTGTGGGGGCCACAACACAAGAGTGACAAAGTACCAGACCAGTCTCTGTCTGGAAGAGGAAGGAGTTAAAGGGATTAAAGGGACCAGTCTTGTCTATGTCTGCCTTAAGCTCCAACAGTCGAGAGAACACACTTTTCATAGATTTAAAGTAGTTATCTGACTGTAAAGGTTTAATGTGGCAAATAATGAGGGAGAGACCTGACTGTGCAGGTCCCATGCTGTGGGACAGTGTTTTCCCCAGCCCAAAAGCCTGGGTACAACAGGATTATGGGACCAGTAGTTTACCCTTCTCCCCCTCACCCCCCATGGATACTGGTGGGTAACATTACCAAGCACCAAGGCCCCTTCTAGCTACCAAAATACAAGTGGAGGTAAGAGAAGTCCTATTTGTGCACTCTATGTTCCATCAAACAGCCACTGTAAGTGCTAGTTTTTAAAGGTAGTGACCCAAAAAGGGAAAAATAACAAAAACTGTTAAAGTACATAAAAGTTAGAGGTTAAAAGTCAATGGAGTCACTGGCTGCAAAAACACACAGGGACATACTAACAGGACATGGAGTATGTGCTCTGGTTCAATCCCACAATGGAGGCCAGAGATAGAAGTCCACCTAATGGGGAATTACAGAGCCCCATTCCTAGCAGAATAAAACAAAAAAAGCTAAGAGAATATCTTTGCCCTACTTCCATCCTATGAAAGGTCACCAAACATGTCAATTAGGGAGTAAAAGTGGCTCAGGGGAAATCTCAGCCTTAACCCTTTGAGTGCCAGAGTGGTACGAAATGCATTGCTTTGCAATGCATTCCGTACCACTCTGGCACTCAAAGGGTTAAAGAGCATTTTGAGTCAAATGCCCTGCTTTTCTACTGGAGGACTCTTTACCCTACATGGTTAACATATTCCACAGAGGACATAAGAGAAATGACAAATATAATACCAAAAAGCATTGTTACTTACTTGATCTTTCCTTCCACTGATTGTTAAGTTGCTTATAGCCCAAGCAGCTTCTTTTTGTGTTCCAAAGTCCCCCTGTAAGTAAACACACAGCACACTATAATGAAAACATTTTAACTTAACAATAAAATGAAAAAAATAAATTCTCAAACCCATTCTTACCTTATCCAATAGATGTATAATCATGGGTACAAGGTTGGCATCAATCACTGCCTGAACTTGCTGCTGGTTGCCTGCAGTGATATTTGATAAAAACCACACAGCCTCCTGCAACATAAAATTAGTGTCTAAATTTTATCCCCCTTGATTTTTTTTTTTTATTGATATGGGGGGGGGGGGGGTGCTCAACTAAATACCACAAATTAAGCCCTGCATTTCTCTAGCAAGCAAGCAAATCAGGGCTTGCCTTGGTGAATACAACAATGGCCACTGTTCCAATGTTAACAAGAGCAACACCAGGGGTCTGAAAAGAGGCTCCCTCATTGATGCTGCAACACTGAAGTCTCAGTTTTTATCTCTTTGGGTTGCACATGAAGTCCCCAAAGACTCTCTGTGTTGGGCTTGAAAGCAGTCACAGAGTGTCTGTTGAGTCTGCAAGCACCACCCTCTAAGTCTGTGGCTGAGAAACACACATTTTCAGGTTGCTTTCAAACACGCTGCCAGGTGGGACACAGCAATATATTTTCTTTCTGCCCAAAAAGAAAGACAGGAGCCTCAATTTTTTTATCTTATTGCCTTCCTATAAGTTTTTATCAGTCCTCAACAAACAGCACTCGCAGAACTTGTTAAGTATGTTCAAACAAAGCAACAGTAATGTTTCAAAACAAATGCAGCTCCGATTATTCTTTATACATTTTGGGCCATGAAGAGTTATTCTCCACAACATGTAGTTCCAGAATAATTGAGTTATAATTTGTCCCCCTCCCACCCCTTTTACCTACATAACTGCACAGCAACACAGTCTGGATGGATCGCATCAAGGGATAATCTTCTGTGAGAATAAGGAAAAACAACCTTCATGGGAGGCAGGGTTTTCCTTATGCTCACAGCCAGAAGATTGTCCCTTGCTGCAAGCTGTCCAGTCCAATGAGAGATTCCACATCTGAGGGGAGGCAGCTTACAATAGGTAAAATGGCAGGAATAATTGGAGGTGCATTAATTTACTATCATTTACTATCCCTTGAAGTCATGTTGAGGACTGAAAATTATCTAGATAATTAGAGAATGACTGGCACCCTGGTATGTATCAAGAACTGTTGTTTTCTGAGTGCCACCACCTATCATATAAGATAAAGGTACATCACCCCTAATCCCCCCAATGCCATAAGTCTTAAACATGTTTCCAGGACCTTAATTCTAAAGTTTAAAACTGTTCTGCCCCCAGTGGAGGAATCTTAACAGTGCGGTATCTGTGTCCCAAATGGACACACGAGAAAATTGTTGCAAACCTGTTGCACCATAGAGCAAGAAAAAAAAAAAAAAAAAATAAAAAAATTCCTATCTAAATTGTGCTTATAAGCCCTTTAAACCTTTGAGTCAGGGGGGTAATCAATGCGCTGGCACTCAAAGGGTTAAAGAAAAAAAAACACCTCACCTGAGTTGCGAAGCAATACACTCGAAAAATCTCTAGTTTTCATGGCGTTTAAAGTACTATTTAATTCTATGGAATTTTTTTTTCTCTCCACAATGCAGCCAATTTGCCCAAAAATGTCTCATTTTCTATGAGCAAAGGTAGTGGGAAAGCAAACATGATCCAGCCATCTCTATTTAAGCTATACTACTAGAACTGTGCATGAAGAAACAGCTTCATTATTTCACACAGATGAAAAACAAAAACACATGCAATTGGGTGTGGTGCAGGGTGGAGAATATGCCTAAATACCTTGTTGATCTTCTCTTTGGCATGCGTAAGTAATGCTGGGAAATGTAATAATGCTTCACAGTTGAGAACAACCTGTGTCTGTTCATCAGTTCCAGTCACAATGTTCCCCACAGCTCTGAGTGCAGCAGTCTGGAACACAAAACACAACACACTGAGACACAAGAATCACTTACACCTGGGACGGGCCAACTGCTACAGTTATCAGTTTAAGTACAGCTTACGCATTACTCAGCATGCCCTTGGACAGCAGAGCTGTGGTTCAACAGCAGCTAAAATGCTGCAGGGAGCCCATTCCAGATAGAATAGAATGCTCTGAAGTTTAACCTTTCAAGGAGCAGAGGTATAACAGCAGAGAGGGGGTTAAGCCATCCTGAATACAAAGCCTCTGAGAGAACACATAGATACAATAAAGATACCCTTAATGAGCGCCACACAAGCCCCTGCATGGAGAAAAACACCATTTGGGACACAATTTGGACCAAAGGTTACCGATTCATCTTCTGTCTTCATGTTACCATCCCAAAAGACCCTTACATGAGGAAAAACTTAGCAGCAAGATTCCCTCCAGAGGGCTGAAAGGATACATAAAGCACCTAAAATCTGGTCAATACACAGCAGGAAACCCCAGTAATGGTTACCCGCCTAATGGTGGATTATACAGCCCCATATCTAATAGCAGAAAAATAAAAAAAAGCTAAAAAAAAAAAAAAAAAAAAAAACACAACATTGGCCTTGCCACTTCCAGTTCGTAGCAGGGCACACGAATTCTGGGAGTTAGTGGGTGAGAGTGGAGAGGTTTGAACTGGAGGAGGAGAACAAGGTGAGGGCCATCTTACTGCACACTGTCAAATGTGGACACGAGGACTTTTGTCTTTTGGTATATAGCAGCCAGTGTAATTTTCAACCCTAAACTAAGAGTATACCAAGTGCAGAGAGGGAGTTCATGTCAATTAAATATGTAAAAAGGAAAACTGAAAAGTTAAATCATAAGTACAACAGAAAAAGAGATAATACATACTAAAATATTTAAAGAAAAAGTATAATGCATTATTCTTCCTTTAGGTAGCTAAACATTCAATAGCAAAACAAAATATTGTAGAAAGAAATCTCACCTGCACTTTCACTTCTGGGTTGCTTAAAAGAGGAACCAAATTTGTCACTATTCCAGATTCTATCACCATCTGAATTTGTTCATTTCCAGCATCTGTGAGGTATGAAAGAGCCCACACTGTGTCCACCAATATCTAGGCAAAGATTAGGATGAAAAAAATGAATACACAAAGTAGAGAGGTAAGCGTTCGAAACTTTTAATAAGTGGTCAAAAACTAATAAGCCAAATATTGTGCCTAAAGCTCAAAACCTTACATTTACATCTGTGTGGTGTATAAGGACGCAGAGTGCTGGAAGAATCTGCCAAGGAAGAGAGACATTATTAATTCATATCACAATACACATTCAAAACTGTTTCCAAGGTGCTGTATGGATAATGTTGGACCTCTGTCATAGTACCTTATAGGGGATATATCACCCCTATACAAGTTAGTCTTATTAGTTAGATTATTTAGCAAATGTTCAAAACTGTGTTCATTTGGTTTTTGGCTAGATACCGATCCGTTATCTGAGAAGGTTGGATAGAGGGAGGGGAGAAGAGGCAAAATGACAGACTGCTGTACAGAGCAGTTAACCACAGTCTGTTCAGAAGTAGGGTGCAGGGTACTCTTTAACCCCTTCAGTGCCAGAGTCTTGGGCCATTTCCTGTACCCTGCAGGCCAGACACTTTTTCATCATTTTTGCTATCCTCCTGTTTAGGCTTTATTTCCTCTGGGGATTTTTAGCTACATATGGAAAAATACATATTGTTTTTTCAAAACAAATTGAGCTCTCTCGTGGTACCTTACATGAAGAGAATTTTATATCGTGCAAAAAGCTATGATGTCATAATGACAAAAAAAATGAAAATTTACTTATTTTGTAAAATCACATACTATATATCAAAAAATGTACCTTGATTGAGAACGTTTCAATTACTTGAAAAAGCCATGAGCCCGCCAAGTAAAAAAATACCAAGTTTGTATAGTTTTACCAAACTGCATGGCTAGCGCAGAGCGCTAATCACCAGAAGCGCAAAACAGAATTTTCAACTTTATGAACCAATATGCTCATTCTAGGGTTTTTGTGATAAAGCTACCCTAACAGTGGAATAACTATATAAAACGTTATATTTCTGAAAAGTATACAATTTGCAACATCTAATGAGGGGTAGATTGCCTTCTTACCCCAAGCCTGTTGTGCCCGAATGCTTCCAGAAGGTGGCACTACAGGAAACAAAGGGCATTTTCTTACATTTCTGCCTCTTCAGTTGTACTGAAATCTGAAAACCATGGAATTTCCAAATTTATTCATTAGCTAGTGCTCTTTGGAGACAAATGACACCCCATTGGAATGAGTCAACCTACCTTAGGGGTGCCAGAAGCACATAACTACACCTACCCGTTTGCTTCCACGAAAATGGCTGCTTGCACTAAAAATGAGCGATCTGTGACTACCAGTGTGCACTGTATGTCCCCCTCATACAAAGTTTGATTCCCAGCCTGAATCTAGTGCATACTCCTAGTGTCCTCATCAAGATCTAAAAACAAAATAATGGGGAAAAAAAACAAAAAACAAAAAAACAAAACAAAAGTGTGTGTGTGTGTGTGTGTCACAGGGGGTCCAACACATTGCAAAGCACTGTGTTGGACCCCTCCTGTGGCATGTGCATTTTTTGGGGCTTTTCCCCCCAAAAATGTGTGAACCTCATTTGGGGCATCAGAACCCATACAATGAGGTCTGAATAAAAAAATAAAAGGGGGAAAAAAAAAAATAAAAAAATCATCATGTGTGTGCCACAAGGGTGTCCAGTGGATTGCAAAGCAATGCATTGGGCCCCTGAGGCACACAAAGGATTTTTATATATAAATATACATACATACACACACACTTTTTTTTTTAATCCTCTTTGTATTCAGATGGCCACCAAACAAGCTCTGATTACAAAATTATGATAAAATATCCTGTGTGTGCCACATGAAGGGGGTCTGCATTGAAACCCCCTCCCCGTGGCACACAGGTAATTTTTTTAATTTTTTTTTATTATAGACCTCATTGAGGGGCATCAGGACCCCCCTGCTCCCCCCCAATGAGGTCTTAGTCCCCCCCCAAGGCACACACAGGTTTTTTTTTTTTTTTTTTTTTTTTATTATAGACCTCATTGAGGGGTATCAGGACCCCCCCCCCCCAATGAGGTCTTACAGAGGAAAAAAAAAAAAAAAAGTCCCCAAAAGAAGTGACCATGTGGTGGGGACCCCTGCGGCACTCACAGGGTTATTTAATTTATTTTTTTTAACCCCTTACCGCACAAGGATGTACATGTACATGTACGCCCCGAGCGGATGTCCCAGGTGGACAGAGGACATACTTGTACGTCCCGGAAGTCATTGTAAGTAATGGGGGAAACAAAGTTTGGCCGGCGTTAGGTGCCGCCTGTGTGAGGCCGGTTACTAAGGGGTTAATTTTCATTATTTTCAGACCCCTCCTGGTGTCCCCCAGTTATTGACCTCCCAGCCTATTAGGCTGGGAGATCAATAAGGCGACCACAGGAGAGCAAGAGCTCTCCTGCCCTTCTCTCCTATCACCGGTAAGAGTGAATGGGACCAGGGAAACTTCCCTAACGTCATCGGTGATCGTGTCACTGATGACGCTGGGAGGCTTCCTCCGGTCCCGCCCACTCCTACCCAGAAGTTCAGGTAGGAGCTGCGCGTCTCCTCTTTCTTTATTGTTCTCCCAGCACGATCGGCTGGGAGATCAATAACGGAGGGTGCATGAGGAGTGATCCCCCCCACCCCACCCGAGATCCAGGCCACTTCTAATCTAAAATGTGGCCACTGCAAGCCGGTTATACCGGCTTATGCAGTGACCGCATTTTAGATGTACAATGTACGAGCATGGCACAGCAGGTATAGCTGTCCATTCTCGTACGTTGTAAGTGCTTGGCACTCTAGAGGTTAAACATTAATTTTCGCCAAATAGCATTTTTAAAAAAACAAAACAAAATGAATACAGTTTTAAACATATTAGCAAAATAATCTAACTAACAAGACTAACTTGTAGAGGGGTGATAGATCCCCTTTATGTGCAAAAATGTCAAGAGCAATTCTGGAACAAATTAAACTGCACCATAGGTGGGAAATCAAAATTCCCATTGATTTATATAGAGCAGGGGTAGGCAACCCTGGCCCTGAAGAGCTACCAGCTGCATGTTTTTAGGATAAACCCTGATTCAGCACAGGTGGATTCATTAAAGTGACTGAACCACTGATTGATTCAACTGTGCTCAAGCAGAGATTTCAGAAACATGCACTGCTGGTAGCTCTGTAGGACTGCAGGTGTGTACCCCTGAAAGAGCTTTTAACTCAAGCAGCATTCAACGCATTGAAAACCATATCTAAAATTAAAGGAATTTTTATTTGCCTCCTAATATGGCTTTTAGCTGCTTCAGTGAGAGGTCTCCAATGCATTGCATCTGAGACCTTGAGCATCCAAGAGGTTAAAAAAAGCCCATTTGAAAAGTATGGGAATTTTTTATTTTTCTCACTGTGGCGTATTATGCATTGGTTTTCTTCTGTAACCAAACAACTGCTAAAAAGGTTAACTCTTAATGCCAAAGGGGTGCACAAAGCATTGCAAAGCAGTGGCAACCAAAGAGTTAAAGCACACCCGTCCAGAGTGTCAAACCTTGCAATACAGAAAATCTCTTTGGATCAGATCACAGGTACAGAGTGGACAGTGCACCTGTTAGAGATGTAAGGGTATAAAGGTTATTGAAGGGAGCCAGTGTGGGGCTCTAATCATTGGTAATGTTGCAGTAAAGCCCCTCAGTGAGCAACATTCCTCAGATGCACTCCGAAATCCACAATGTTATTTCGGAGCCCCCTTATAACCAACACACACACACACACACACACACACACACACACACACACACACACACTAAACTAGAAAATCTATATTTAATGACAGATCTAGATTTACACCATGAAAATGACTAACACATTCACTCAGCACCCTGAATCTCATTTTCATCATTTCCACAAGAATTTCTGAAGCAAGGAAGATTCAGTATGATGAATAAGTTATCTTCCAAAAATATCTTTGGGTCGTATTCATTAATGCTATGCTAGAGTGTGCTCCAGTTATTCAATTTAAAAACAGAGGGAGCTTTCATTTGTCTCATGTGGTGCTACTTGGTTTGCTCCAAAACGGCTCCTATTTAGTCCATTGAATAGAACTTCACGATCCAGTTAAATTTCCCTTATTCATGCCCACACACTTAGCTTATGGTTTTCTCATGTTTCTCCTCTGTATACTACTACATAAAAACACTTGGAACTTCCATAAAAGCTCTCCAGTAATACTAGAAGATTACCATGTTCTTGTTTACCTCTTGGATGGTCTCCATAGGTGGTGGTGGATCCTTATGACGACACAAATTAACCATTACCCAGGTGACATTTCTCAAGAAAGTAATGGGAATAGATGGATTGATGAAAGACAACAGGGGCTTCACCACTCCAAGGCTAATTACGTAATCCCGGCACTGGGGCCCATCACCTGGTTAGAAAACACATTTGCTCGTGAAAGTCACATTGGCTGAATTGTCACAACTTTAGTAACAAATATTAACACCACAAGTCAAATGAAAATATACCAAGAAGCTTGGAAGCAAAGAAAAGCAGATTTTGTACTCCAGTCAATCTTGGTCCACTGGGTGACACAGGGACTGTGGGGATAAATGTTAATCCACCAGAAGGCAGGGCACTTAAACTCAAACTACACACTACCAGATACCAAATGGAGAAAGAAAGAAAAGAAAATTAAAATGTTTTTTTTTTTGTGTTCCTACCTGTTAAAATTATTTTCTCTTTAGTCCATATACAGAACACAGGTCTCCCACCCAGACAGGGACCTTTGTGTTGTGTTCTTACCTTCCTGGGCAGCAGAGTCTTCTCTCATTGGATATTTTCTTCTTATTTCCTCCACTTACTGTGTGTGGCTTCAGTCACATGAATTTTGGAGTCAGCAGGCAGGGGGAGGGTTGAACTGGAGGAGGAAGCCTCCATCCATAACTGTCTTTTGAGATGTGTCCTGCCCTCCAGGAAGAGTGACTCAATCCCATGGTATCTGTGTTCCATACGGACTAAAGAAAAAAGTATTTAACAGGTAAGAACACTAAAATCCTATTTTCTCAATATGGAACACAGGTACCATGGGTCTATACCAACTCTAAGCTGCCAGAGGTGGGAAAAGGAGAAAGGACCTCACAAAACTCCACCCCCCCACAGGAGACAAAAGTTCCAGTATCTGAATAGCCCAAGCAGTAAGTGTCAATGGACACTGAACTTACACATCACACCAGAACAAGCATCAACAGGGCTCAGGCACTACTGAAGAGTAGTAAGGCAGAAGAATGCAGATGCCTAGACTGACAGGACTGCCTGAAGGACCTTCTTGCCAAAACTCACCTCAGCTGAGGCCAGAGCATGGATCCAGTAGTGTTTGGCAAAAGTATGTAAGGACCACCAAGTCAATGACTTGCACAACTGTCAAGCCATGGCCCGATTTTTGTAGGCCCAAGATGCACCAACAGATTTAGTGGAATATGCGGTGATCTTAAAGGGAACAGGTTTCTTACAGATCTCATATGCCTGGTGTATGGTAGCCTTGTTACAAGAAGTGATGGTGACCTTGGAAGCAACCTGACCTGCTAAGGGATGCCAGTCAGCTATGTGAAAAGGCTCAGTGCAATGCACATAACATTTAAAGCAAATCACTACAGCTAACAAATGGAGATCCTTCTCGCTGTCAGACTTGTGGTCAGGACAAAAGGAAGACACAGTGTCCTGACAGATGTGAAACTCAGAGACCACCTTGACAAGTAACTACTGAGAGGTTCCAAGCACCACACCTTGTCCTTATGAAACACCAGGAAAGGTTGTTTGCAAAAAAATGCTGGCAACTCATCTACTCTCTGCAGAAAACACTGCCAAGAAAAAAAAAAAAAAAAAAAAAAAAAAAGACATGGAAGCAAAAGGCTCAAAAGGAGGTCTCTGCAAAACACCCAGAAACAGGTTAAGATCTCATCTAGGAGAGAAAGCATGAGCCACCCCCTGAAGAAAAGGCTTACCATTTGAAAGAGTAGCAAGGAAAAGTCAATATTGAGAGGACACAGCCTTGTCCTCGCATCACTTACGAAAAACAAACCATACCCTTTGGTATGCTCCTTGGAAGAGATGGGATTTCTGCCCTGAATCATGGAGTAAACAACCTCCACAGTGAAATCATTCCGCCTCAGGATGTTTGCTTCAAGAGCCATGACGTCAAAGCCATTTTCTCTACATCCCTGTGCCACAGGAAACCCTGTAGTAAGAATTCTGGCCTGGGAGGAAGGCTGAACGGATCCTGAACCAAAAGATTGACCAGGTCCGCAAGCCACTCCCCCTTAGGCCGGTAAACACCAATAAGAATCACTGCTGCTTGTCCATCCTGATCTTCTGGAGCACCATGGGTAGGAAAGGAATTGGAGGAAACACATGCGAGGTGAAAGTGCCCCTGAATTAACACTGCATCCATGGCAAAGGCCAAAGGATCTAGCCACTGGGAGCTGAAGGTCAGAACCTTCCTGTTGTCCCTGGTGGCCATGAGATCTATCATAGGTACACCCCACTACTGCATAATCAACTAGAACACTTCTGGATTGAGTTCCCACTCCTGGATCTACATCTTGACGACTCAAAGTCCACCAGAACGTTTTCTTCCCCGGGAATGTGAAAGGCTGAGTGTCTCCGCCCAACCAAGACTAACTCACCTCGAACCAGACAGCAGCACTGAAAGTGCCCCGCTGGCAATT
This sequence comes from Rhinophrynus dorsalis, assembly GCA_037306005.1. Taxonomy (NCBI): domain Eukaryota; kingdom Metazoa; phylum Chordata; class Amphibia; order Anura; family Rhinophrynidae; genus Rhinophrynus; species Rhinophrynus dorsalis. The sequence goes on along the minus strand of CM074720.1, from coordinate 408,443,572 downwards.
GAGGTATGCTACAGCCATGGCACTGTCCGACTTCCTGTAGGGAGAAGGGGGATTTGGGCCACTGAATACAATACTGTCTTGACCTATGCTGGCTCTTGATCAGTGTTGGAGAGCCCCGAAAGAGTAGCGAGGACGACAGCGCAAGAGGGGCAGACAAATCCTGAATACTCTAGGTAGTCCCGTTTGGTATAAGGAACAATATGTGAGAGGGGTAATGGAAGTCCCTGAGTCCTTTTTGCCTTGGATTTACCCCCAAGCCCCTTAGAGCCCAACATAATTCCCAGTAAAGCGTCCCAACACTAGTAAAAATGCTCGAAATCTCCCCAGAATATATCAGCCTTAAAAGCCCAGAAAACACTTAACTAGCAAGCGAAGGGTTAATCTAGAGAAAGAGCAAGGAAAGTCTGCCTCTGTGTAGGATAAGCAAGAGAAGTAAAATTGCCACTGCCAAACAGACAGCCAATTAGAAGAAAGCCCACGAAACAGGCATTCTGGGAAACGTAGCCTTCTCTGCCACTGTTGCCTAGCAATGCCTACAACTTCATTTGTGGAATCACCATGAGCCTCCTGAACACTCAGGTGGACTGGATAATACGGCATAAGGAGACAAGAAGATAGAGCCCTCTCTGACAATTGCATAGATATGTCCCATAAGAGTTTCCCATAGAAGTCAACGGAGCAAAGATGGTGGTGGGTGGTCTCCTGTTCTTAAAGGAGAACTTTCACCTCTAAAAATGTTCTCATATGCTTGAAGCTCCATATAATGATAAACAGAGCTTGCTGAACAGATAGACGGGAGGCACACCACATGGAAGGGAAAGCTGAACGTGCTCCCAGGGGCAGCTGGGATGGAGGGGAATTAAACAGCACTGGGAATTCCTGAAGAGCTGTGCTGAAGATTCAGTGTGCCGAAGAATGCGGAATATCTTACAAAATAGGTAAATGAAAATAAATAAAACACCTTTTCTAATATTAATTTTCATAGTTAAGCATATATGGGATACTTGATTAAAAAAAAAAAAAAAAAAAAAGAAGGTGAAGGTTCACGTTTAATGGGGCTGCTACAGTAAGAGCTGCCAAAATTAAGAAGTAACCTAGAGTCTCCAAAACCCCAGGGAAGATCTGAGGGGGACAAAACCAAGGCACAGGTGAACGATAGAAAACATGCCTCCCCCAAAGCCACCGAAACACATTAGCCAGAACAGCAGCAAAAGGGTTAAACCAATGTAAAAGCCATCCTTACTCCACAGCCCTGTAGAGAACACTTACAGAATAAACATACCCAAAATGACTGCAAGAGCTACCAAGGCTCATAAGGTCCCTGTATGGAGAGGCAACATGACTGGGATATAAGTAGACCAAGGCACTCAAAGGGTTACTTACAGGTCTTCTGGTCTCCACTGCAGATAGAAGCAGTGCCCCAAGACACACTGTTGGAAGAGAAAGTTTGGCAGTAGAATTCCCTCCATGCCACAGGGCTTGAAAGGTCCACAAAGCATCTGTACACTGATCACTCAAGGGAATACTAGGGAAGCCCAGTAATAGTAACCCCCCCTCCATGGGGGATTATACAGCCTCATATACACAAGGTAAAATAATTATATATTAAAAAAAATAAATAAATAAATAATCTAAGACTGTGTCTTGCCCTTCCAGCTTCAAATAGACACATGAATTTTGTGTTAGTATGCAGCGGGAGGGTTGAGCTGGAGGAGGGAGCCTCCACCCATAAGACTGTCTTTTGATAGGTATCCTGCCCACCAGGAGGAGGAACTGAACCCCATGGTAGCAGTGTTCCATATTGGACATAAGAAGAGGATTTTTAGTCTTACCTGTTAAATCCTTTTCTCTTAGTCCATACAGGTTACTGGTAACTTTGGGTAGGCGGTCCACCCCTTTAATTGTAGGCAGGAACAATTATAGAATTGTATGTAGGGTGTGAAGCCTACCTTCCCTCTTTGGTTGCAGCTAGCCAACCAGCTCCAGAAAGATTTGAGACACTAACTATTGACTAGATAGTGGAAGAGAAAGAAGACTCCTGTGAGCATGACCCCGAAGGACCCCCACAGGAGAGCCAAGCATGGTCCCTTGACAGGGTGGGAGACTAGTAACCTGTATGGACTAATCCTCTTTTCTCTGTCATCCAATACAGGTTAGTGGTAACTTTGGGATGTCCAACCATTGAGTTTCCCAGAGGTGGGAAGTAAGGCAAGGACCAGGTGCAAGGCCCCCAAAGTCACCAGAACAGATACGAACAATCAGAGATAGCCCAACAAACAAGGAAGTGTCAACGGACACTGAACAGGGGTAACACCCCAACTGTTTTACAGCACACTGAACTAGAGTAAGCACTCATGGGAAATGTAGTTTTCCAAGAAAAAAAAGTACCCCAACAGTGCCCAAAGCCCCCTGGAGCCCCCCAACACACTGGAAACATGAACCGGATGAGCGAGCAAGTGCAGACAAGAAGAGTGAGCCATCTCTGATTGCCTACCCAAAGTTACCAGTAACCTGTATTGTACGAAAGAAATAGTTATTTTACCTTCGATCCATAAAATGTAATGTGAAACTTGAATTTGAATGCATGTGTAAACGATCTATATAGACATTTTGGTTGTCTGTGCAGTGATAAATCTGTTAATGTATTCAGATTAGCACCCACTGTTCTTTTATTCAGAAATATTGCTTCACCTGCTTAGTCCACTGAAAGGCAATGCAGGATAAAAACCAATTAGACACTATCAAAATTGTTATGGTAATGGGAGCCTTGAAGCCCCCCCCCCCCCCCCCCCCCCCCCCCGTGCACTAGAATTTAGGGCTCAGAAAACAAAACATTTTTTACAGACGCTAACATGGAGTACTGGGTATTTAAGTTTATATAACCCTAGCTCATTTTTAGATGTTCATTCCTTAAAGTAGAACTTTCACCCCAATTCAAGTTCGCATATTTGAAAACTGCATTAAAACTTGCCTATATGTCATGTTAACCAAAAAGGCCAGCAGATTTACAGTTCAGGAGAAATTCACACTTTCATATGCTAATTGTGGTATCCATGCATCAATGACATTTTTTTATATGTTAATTAAGCCTGTTCAGTGAAGTGTTGTATGCTAATGACTGTTTCAATGAATTTTCATATACTAATGAAGCTCTGCAGTACCAGGAAGTATTTAGTTTCACTTTGCCCAGAAACAAAAAGTGTTACTAACTCCTAAACTATACTGTCTATATCAAGTCAGCCAAAAGTCCAGGGGATGTATAGTTTAGGAGATATTCACACTTTAGTGAAACTAAACACTTCCTGGTACTGCAGAGCTTCATTAGCATATGAAACTTCATTGAAACAGTCATTAGCATACAACACTTCACTGAACAGGCTTAATTCACATAAAAAAAAAAAAAAAAAAAAAAAAATGATGCAGTTACACAATTAGCATATGAAAGAAGTGTGAATTTCTCCTGAACTGTACATTTGCTGGACTTTTGGTCAACATGACATACAGGCAGTTTTTAATTAAGTTTTCAAATATGCAGACTTGAATGAAGGTGAACGTTCCATTTTAAATAGCACAAACATTCTACTCAAGGTGGGTGTGCCTGACTGCCCCAATGGACTAAAAGAAAATTATCACTTGCCTTTTTCTCTTGCATCACGACACCCCCCGAAAAATGACAGAACAAAAACACAACAATCTACAACAAACCTACAGTCCCCCAACAGAGTATAATGGGAGTAGTAGCACAACAGCTGGGGAATGAAGGTTGCACATTTCTAGCTGAGAGCAAGGTCTGAGTGGGTCAAAGTCAGTGGGGCCATAGCCCTAGTGATCTACCCTTTGCTGTGCCTCTGGAGGTCATGAAACTTGAATAAAAGTAACACTGAAAATCTTCCCACACAGCTAAACTCAAACACTTACCGATGATATTCCCCAGTGCCCACACTGCCTGCTCACAGACATTTTGATGAGGGGAAAGCAATAATCTCAGGAACAGTGGCACAGCATCTGGAAAAGGAAATTTAATAAAATTAAATTACAGAAAATTATGAATTTACACATTTAAGCTATAAAATAGTATAACATTTTGTTTTGACCACAGCGCTAACCAAGTACTTCTAGTGATGCAAAATCTAACACAAGTGCAATCATTCACCATGACAATAAAAAATTAAACATATCATGATTTACATTTGGATAAAAGGTTAGACAAAAAACCCAGAATGAGGCTGATGTACTAAAAAGTAAATTGGGTATATCTGGAGCACACCAAAACGTACCATGAGAAAAACTTCTCAAAATTCCTGTTTATTTAAATGGGGATTTTAACCCTGTGGATGTTCCAAGAGGTCTGAAACACATCACAAAAGTATTGGAGACTTCTCTAAGCGTTAAATGGTTGAAACAGAGGATTTTAGTGAGCTTACCATTAAATCCTTTTCTCTTACACCATGTGGAACGCAAGCATGAGGTAAAAGGTACCCTCTGGAGGGCATGGCACTTCAAAATGTTAAGACCACCATCTTCCCTTTTTACCCCTTCTAGTACTTCTAGTACTTCAATGTACAGCAAAGCAAGAATAAATTTGAATTATGCGGAAAGGAAATCCCCTGTTCAGGAAAATCAAAAGGCCCCCCCCCGGGACACAAACCAGACTTTTTCCTGTTCTCCTGTGTCCCACGTTGACTAATAGTAAAGGATTTAATGATAAGTTCACCAAAACACTTTTCTTCATTTCCTAATGATGAACACCACTATCATGATGATATACCAAAAGCTATCTGGCAAGATTCCGAGGGGGGGGGGGGGGCTTGTACATCATGTGGGTAGGGGGGGGGGGGGACACTGTTTCCTCATCAGGTTGGGGCGTTCGGAAGCTGAAACCATTAGAGTACCCTTGCCTCCAGTGGAGTCACTGGAGAGCTGTTCCAGTGTAGGCCTAAAGAGACTGTCCCTGAAAAGGGAGAGAAATCAGCAACTCCTTAGATGAGAGGTTCGCAGACCAAATCTTAAGCCGCAATGTGTGTCTAGCAGAAACCTTAGCAGCAAGTTTGGGGGGGGGGGGGGGGAAAGGAGCATCAGTGACATATGTCTGAGCCCCAGAAATGCTGCCCAAGAGGGCTAAAAGGTTCTCCTTAGGTGCACTTTTACAGATAGCTTCAGTAAGTAGTTCTCCCCAGATGGTGAGAGCCAAGATCCCATTAATAAAAAAGAAATCCTCAACTTAAAAGGTCTTCTACATATGCTTGTAAACCAAGCACATGTAGAAGACCTTTTTAGTAAAGGATTTATTTTTTATTAACACGATCTCTACTCTGTTGCAGAGCCACCGGCTGATCCCAGGAGAGGATTCCCCTGCTCTCAGCTAGAACGCTGATGTCAGGGGAAATGCTAAAAAGACTGAACTTTGAAAGCAGGTCTCTCTCAAATGCTGCTGGTCACTTGTAACTCCATTTTTTAGTGGCTACAACATGGGGGATAGTAATTTTTAAGTATTACTATTCCTTTAAAACAATGAGATACTGACGGGACAACGTCCTGAGTGTGAAACAGAGCATAAGGGACTGCTTCAAGGTTAGACACAAGGGACCCAGAACTCACATGTACTCCATTATCAGTGCAGAAGGCCACTCCAACACCAGAAGTTGAATCTTGTACTCCGTCAGGAACACCTTTCCCTGTAGACTTCTTTGGTCTGAAGATCTGTGATGTACTAGAATACAAGGGGGGGGGGGGGGGGGGGGGCGCATTCTTGGATATGGAAAGCAAAGACGTTTTCCAAAGGAGCCTTGATCTATAGATCATCCAAATATATAGTCATAGAAATGCCTTGAAAGAAACTGTATGTGGCAAGGGCAGCCATGATCGTTGTGAATATTCTGAGAGCTGAAGCCAGGCCAAAAGGAAATGCAGTGAATTGGTAATGAATGCACGTGGAAAAAAAATCCATCTGGACACACTGCACAAATGACAGAGCCCAAAGGTCATCTTGAAAAGTGTAGCAACCACCTAGACACATTTAAGGTCCAGAATAGGTGCAGTCTTATAGGGGACCACAAAGACATTTGAACAGAAACCTGAAAAGAACACACGGGCTGGGACCAGTACCAGAACCAGTTTGTCTAGTAGAGAGGAGACTGCATCTGGTCTGTAAAGAAGTGCTCACCCTGGGTCCAATGTAACCTTTGACAAAAAGTGAAAAGGAGAAAGGGACTTAAATATAAAAAGTAGCCTTCTGAAATCCACTTGCCCATCATGTAGAATATCCAGGCAACTCGAAAAAGATGGAGACAACCCTATACAGGCAACGATGTACCAGGACTCAGCAACTCATGTGAAGGTTGACTTGCCAGATTTAGACTTGGCAGAACAAGTCTTCTGCAAAATCTGTCTGGGCTTTGTGGCAAGGTGCACTTGGAATATCTGAGGTCCCTGCTCCCATGATTGGCAGGGGTAACTAAACATATGTATGCTTGCCAGAAACACCGCTTTGAGATGTCATCAAGACTCTCCTTCAAGTCAAACAAGGTCTTGCCCTGAAAAAGCAAGGAAACCAGTGACTTCGTGGAAGATTGGCCCTGGGACCAGATCTTGAGCCACAAGGTGCAGCATGCAGCAACAGAAAGATGAGGATTTCCCTGAGAACCTAGCCACATCAAAGAGTGCTTCAGTAATGCAGGCATTAACTTCCATAATGTTAGCTAGCATAAAGTCTGAAAGTTGCCATCACCATATGGCAAATGCTCTGTGGACCCACGCGGAGGCAAAAATAGTCTTCAGAGCTGCCCCAGTAGCCTCAAAGTTGGCTTTAACAAGACACAAGATGCTTATTAACCTGGTTGTTCAGGCCAGCGGAATCTGCACGGGCTTGAAATAGAAAAAACGTTAAAAAACTTGTCTGAAACATTCCCAGACTTCCAGGGGAATTCGGGTGCAGTTGTGGGGAACAGGGGAGTCTTACTCCTCTGGAAAATATCAGGAAAAGTAGACCTGCCCCCATTAGAGGCCTCAGAACTGAATAGCCGGGACTGGAAGTCAGCTTCAGGAATCCTCAAAAGGAGAATTAATAGTCCATATCCTCATCTTCAGAGTCCAATTCCTCTTCAGAAGATGTCCCAATAACCTGAGAATGTCATGTAAATATATAGGCTCAACCTACTTAATAGTGGATACGTTACCAAGAAAAAAAGAACCCCCTGTACAGCATAAATAATAGCTGCCACAGATGTCATCAGGGTTTTAATACAAGCAGGCTCTTTGTCAATGCTGGGTGGCCACATGGGAGTGGTAAAGGCCACAGTACATGAGGGACAAGAAAATTCACTTGGAAGCCAAGGACAGCATGATAAACAGTAAGTAAGGGGGTAAGGGAAGACCCAAAATCTCTGATTTTGGATTTTCCCCATATACCCCCTAGTTAAAAGTATCCACATCTTAAAGCCCCCAGAAAGATCCAAAAAGTACTCATATGGAATGCGAAGTGTTAAACTGGAGAGAAGAGTAGGAGGCACAGCCTCTGCTTATGTTAAGGGAAAATAAGATGGCCACAGGAAGAGAGAGAGTGTAAAAGTGTAGCGTAAGTGTAAAAATGCCCTGGGTTGGTGGGGCTAGAAGGCCCAAATACCCAGAGGATAGGAATGGAAAACAAAGACATGAAAACAAACAATAGGGTAAAGGTTAAAAATAAATACACCTGCAGGCATCTGTGTCACTGGGCTAAGAGGGAGAGAATATAGCTAGAAATGAGTGCACCAACATCACACAGTGGGGAAATCTCAGAATGGGACTGTAACGGAGCATAGTACATTACTGAGTCCTTGTCTGGGCCTGGAACGGTTATCCCGGGAACCCCAGAGACTATGGACATTTCTGGGCCCAAATAGACAACCATGGACTGCTGGCTTGCTTCCAAGGAAATGGGCACTTCCAATGTGTATTCTAGCCACTCAATGCAGTGTATTGTGAACTGTACTGAGACCCCCTGCCGTGTGTCAATTCATTCACGCCCCTCAAGTCTGTGTGTCCATTGCCTGAGTTCATCAACCCTTTTGTATTAGTAATGCAATCATGTCTGTGCCATTGTAATTGCTTGGACCATTTACTGTTGGTACTTTGTCTTGCATGTTGTGATTATATAATCCTTGTGACTCACCTATTCTATCCTGTCCGCTCATGTATTGCAAGGAGTCCTGGAGTCTTGTATTGCTTATGGTCTAAAGTGTCCACTCTGATACCCATCTGTGCCAAGTACCCTGAATAGTCAACCTCCTGCTGCCAGCTTCCTGCGACCCGACTTCGTATGCTGGCAGGCGGCAACGTGGACCCCATCTTCTCTTTCCTGTGTTCCAGAGAGCCTGCGACTGCGAGCTAGTCAGGTCGAAGCTGTTCGACCTCACTCGGTTCCTGCTACATTTTCCTGTTATCTGTTCAACCGGGAGTAGAGGCCTCACTCTCTACGGCCTGTGGTACCAGTTTGTGACCCAGCTTTGGCTGTGCATCCCTTCTACTCTTTACCTGTTCGCCTGGCTTTCCTCCGACACGAAGTCGACTTCGACACAGAGTTTGAAACCACGGTGTTCAATCAGTCCGTCCATTTGCTCGACCGGTGCATCCAACAGCACCAGTCCAGCGTCAAGAGGGAGAAACCCAGGGACGGCAGAAGGCGAAGCAGTCCCTTCTTGCTTCTGTTACAGGAACATACAATGGACCAAAGCACTCAAAAGGATTACTCACCAGCTCTTTGGTCTTCAGGCTCCCATTTCACAAGGGCAAAATCTCTGAGAGATTCAGCCATGAGGTAGACTAGTACATTTGTGTATTCCTCAAAAGTCACTGACGGCCAGGACAGTGCTCAAGACACCTGTACAGACGAGGATTAGATCATGTGTTCTGGGAACACCCTCCCTTGAAGGGTATTAAACGTCAAGACTAAGAAATGAAGGACCTGGGAAGGAACCAAAGGGTATTTATTAAATTAAGTACCCAACCATGCTGCTCCAGACACTCCTGGATCCCTGAGCGCAGAGCTGCTCTGAAAGAGGCCTTGTGCAAAAGGTTGTTTAGATAATGGGTCAAGGATATTCCTTCAGCGTGGATGTGAGCAGAATATGACCTTTGTAAAAAAGAAAGAGAATGAATAACCTGGAGGGCAGGAATGCCCCAGGACACCTAGCTAGAACTTGAAGGCACTCCTTGCCTGCGTGAGGAGTGCAAGTAGAAAAGTGAAGCCGTATTATACCACGCTGCATCCTTACATAACAGCACCCCCCCACCCCAAGTAAACTTCACTTGTGCCATATCCTATATAATAATTCGCTAAATCGTGTGTAACGCGCGACAAGCACAGTACACACTGCTGTGCGTGCTGCGGTCATGCGCAGTAGAGACTGCCCGCGCCACGGCTGATACAGAGCTGGGCGCTCCGAAGGAGCGCCCAGCTCTGTATCAGCCACGGCGCGGGCAGTCTCCTCTGCTCGTGACTGCCCCGCGACCGGGTGGCAGTGACACTGTGGCCCGTGTAACGGGCTGTTCAACTAGTTTAAAATAATTTGCAAAAACGTATCAACTTGGACTCAGAACACAAAAGCCAATATACATAGAAGAGCCAGCTTGCATTTTACATGCAAACATTGTCCTATTGCCAATTTTATAAAACACCCGTAAATACTACTACTATAGGAAAGTCACTGTTTTAGAAGGGAGAGTAGCAAAAGGTATGAGCTTGATCAGAGTTTCTCAGTCATGTTCCTCGGATTTTCTGCAAACCAGATTAGTTCACTTGTGCTCAGGCAGGGAGATGCAGAAAACCTGTACTGTTAAGGGTATTTGAGGACCACAATTGATATACTCTAGATTTAGTTTAGGGGGTAATCAGTTGCCTGGACATCCAGCTGTTCAGGACTACAATCATCTCCTCAAAGATGCTATTGCCTAGTTACTGGATGATGAAAGTTGTAGTCTGCATCAACTGGCAATCCAACTATGATTTAGGTGATTGTTGTCCCTTCACTTAGATCGGAACAAAGATATTTCAAACTGAAATGAAGAGATCCCTGGTGCCCAAATTACTGGAGGATTCCACAATGACTTGTAAACACACATTATAGTACTTTCTAGACATTCCACACATACGTACTTGACTGAACAACAGCTTGTGTTTGTTCAGATGTTCCTGATGCAATGTTTGTCAGAGCCCAGGCAGCTTCAAACTGGAGTGAAGGACTGGAGAAAGAAAGCATGATCAGCTTCTCTAGAAGGACATGTGTTACAATACAAATCAAAGCAAGAACAAGTACTTACTTGTCATCTCTTTCCAGACAATGGACCAAAATTGGCAAGATTCCCGACTTTATTAAGTCATCAATTGGTGGATTACGGTCACTGGACAGAAGTTTTCTGAGAAAGAGTTAAATCAAATTACATTTTGCAGAACATTCTTAGCTTTGAGTACCAAAATGTATCCAATGCATAGCACTGCAACGCATTAGATACCTCCCTGATCTAAGCCACCATTACACCTGTACAGGTCAGACTTTGATAAAACCTAAGACAACAAAGGAACAGACTGGTAATAAAGCCCTGGTTACACCAATCTGAGCAGAAAAATCTGCAAATAAGTCGTCTCTCTGAGAAATGGTTCTTCAAAATGAATCTTTAATATTGAATTTTTACCTTTGTTCAAAATATTATATATATATATATATATATATATATATATATATATATATATATATATATATATATATATATATATATATATATATATATATATATATATATATAGAATGAATTCAGAGGCACGCACGTTTAAAATTGTGGCAGTTGCCTGGGTGCTCTTGTTACAGCAAACATGTAAGACAGGATTTCAACAAAGCACGCTCAGGTCTTATGTAGTTCGTGACAAAAAGTGGATGATTTATTATATCAACGTTTCGGGTGCATTACAGCAGCCTTCGTCAGGATGTTGGTGTATCAAACAAACTTCCCATTTAAACCCTCTTACTCCTCATTTGCGCCAAAATGAGCGCCAGTGATTGGTGCATTTAAAATTGAGTGACACATTCTTAATGGATTGAATGACAGATAACAGTACAATTATACAATATATGTCACAACGGAACCTATTAATGCCTGTCATATTTATACACACACACACACACACACACACACACACACACACACACACAAAGAAATGGTACAAAGTCCAGATACAGAAAAGCACTCACAGGTCTTTTGCAGAGTTGCGCTTACTGTCAATGTTTCGACCCCCTGGAGTTGACAATAAATGCAACTCCTCTGCAAAAGACCTGTGAGTGCTTTTCCGTATATGGACTTTGTACCATTTCTTGTTTTGTTAATCATCTACTTGGATACACAGCACCGAGGCATTTGAATATTGATTGACATTGAATAGGAAAACATGGTCACTCCTATACACACAATATATAAATAATTTAGGACTTGCTTACTGGGTTTCCAGTGAGAGAGGGAAAGTCTACGGATAAGTGAGATCGTGGTAACCCTTCCTCACCCATTCCTCCCACTCCCTGCCCTATGGCAGCCATTCTTGAGGTAAATCATGCATACCATCACCTCAAGCTCACCCAATCTTATTGAGCCCCCACACCCAATGTGACATAAGTTACTTCATTTGGATACTCACAAATCTAGCCCTGGCCATTACCCCAGAGGATGCTGCCAACAAAGTTATCCAGGTAAGGTCACATCGCTTAATTATTTATCATTACAGGAAGACTTGAAGTCTGCCTCAAAAAGTTATCCTTTCAGAATTAAAGATAGTTTTAATCTGATCCAACTAGAAGCTTGACCACATGCCCCAGACTACAGCAAAGTCTGTTAATTACCCTGTCACATGTAAGATCCTGATCTGTATTTCCAAGACTAGTTGAAAGCAATCCCCCAACTTTTGCATTTGAATGGTGACTGGCGTTATGGGACTGACATCTCAAGCACCCATAAGACCAGTGTGAATCCTCAGAGCTGCACACATCTCTCTCTGCGTGTGCATGCATAAGTGGCAGGGTGTGTGTTCTTTGACAGTGAATTTTTATTTGGCCAATGTGTGATCCAAAATGGCACCACTATGCATTAGTATATCTTTCTCACAGACTCCTACAGAGACTGGGAGTGTGCGAGTATGCTTCAGAAAAACTGTGGGGAGAATGTATCAATTTGCCAGTGCAGCTTCACTGGCAGATAATGTACACCATCATTAGGACATTAATGCCAGCAAACCATGTCTGTAAGCCAGTCCCATAGCAAGTAAAATTGTATACACACAAGGCAGTACCTGAACTCTATCAGACTCTGGTTAGTACCTTCACTCCAGTTTGTGCGTGTCCATGTGCACGCCCTCAAATGTATATCTGTACACACCCACACATCAGTAAACATAAAATTGCATAAAGCCATTTTTCACACATGCTCTGTGAAAACCGACATAATACCAGGTCTATTAAAGTGTGTGACATTAGGTAAATATAAGAAAAAGAAAAATATCAGGTATGTTGATCAGCTGGTGGGCACCAGGGAACACATTGAAAAAACCATGTTATGTTTACCTTGCAGCTTGAACAGCACTTAACTGAATGCCCTGATGATCACTAGACGCATTCTAAAATGGAGAGGAAAAATCCAATTGTTAATAAAATCTGGGCATCCCCCCCCCCCCCCCCAACATGGTACAGGTTAACAAAATCAGATAATCTGACCAACAGTCGGATGTTTGCAAGCAGGCACTCAAATGTTGATTGCTTGACCGGATCTCCTGCACTACCATGTGCATAACCTACTGATGCAGTCATTTCTGTGTATAATTATATGGGGCAATGCCAGTGGGGCTCAGCCAGATTGCCTGATGTCCCAGAACATTTTCTCATTTTGTAGGGATTAAAAGGCTGAGTTTAATGCAAGAAAAAAACAAAACAAAAAACAAACAAACAAACAAAAAAAACACGCATCTGTCAAACCGCTATGGTTTGAGAGATATCTTCAAAGTTTGACGTCTCCTGTTGTCAGCAAACCAGGCACACTTTATAGACCATGGAGTTATTCTGTTTAAAAAAATAAAATAAATAAATAAAAACAAAACGCAATTGTGGCTCTGCTGAAGAGCCTCCATGTCGGCCAAAAATGATCTCCTGCTGACAGCCTTAAAGCTGACAGCAGGAGACGTCAAACTTTGAATGAAGATACCTCTCAAACCATAGCGGTTTGAGAGATCCGTTTTTTTTGCATTAAACTCAGCGTTTTAATCCATACAAAATGAGAAAATGTTCTGGGACATTACTATTCCTTGAAGCTCTTTAGCTGCAATATCTGCAGAGGACCTTTGATTACGGCGTAGGGTATTGCCAGTGTGTGTCGTACTTTTATTTCTGCTTGGGGGTGGGGGGTGGGGGAGAATAAATAAATAAAGGAACACTTTACCTGCACAATTGCTTCCAGGGAGGTATTTTGCTGCAAGGCAAAAATAATATTTGAGCAAATACTGTATAAATAATTTACTAAACATATCTATAAATACCTTTAATATGTGTTATATGCAGAAGAAATGTGCAATTCTGCAGCACAACAACATCTGCATGTTGGGGCAGGGGAGGAAGATTCACAATGTTTGCTTTTGGGTTCTTAACTCTTTAGGCAGTATGTTCAAAAGAAAAGCAGAGGAATTCTTGAGCAAACCAACTGCACTATCGCGAAAAATAGAAAATTTCAAAAATTCCCATTGATTTAAACGGGGGTGTGAATATCTAATATACTACTAGAGAGGTCTCCAAGCGCATTGCAAAGCAATGTACTTGAGACCTCTCTAGCACTCAAAATGTTAAATTCCACATTCAAAACTACAGGAATGTTGAATTCCCCCCCCCCATGGTATAATTGCTCTGCTCCAGAATTCTCCATTTTTCTTCTGAACATACAGACCTTGAATGGTAGGTGTCCAGGTATGGTGAAGATGGTCTGATCAGTTCAAGTAGATGGCAAGTTCATCACAGGGGACAAACACCATGTTCGAGAGCTGTGCCTCTAGTTTCCTATAGAAAACCCTGCATGTACACAAATCTTCTCAAATCTACAGTGCAAAGTTACAGGCTGATAGGAAGAGTCAACCTCCTGAGTGCCAAATCTAGCTAACCTACCACTCTGAAATCTGCATCAACATCCGAGTCTTCACAGATATCTTCATGTGGGACATTTCTCCTTTTAAGCAAATGCTCATCTCTTTTGTTCTGTAAAGAGTTAAATACAGAAAAGTTAACACAAAAAAAAAAAAAAAAAAAAAAAAAAAAAAAAAAACAGGTTACAGGTTACTGGTAACTTTGGATAGGCGATCCACCCCTTTAAGTAGACAGGGACAATTCTAGAAATGACAAATGACTGCAGGGGGTGGAGCCTACCTTCCCTCCTTGGCTACAGCTAGCCAACCAGCTCCAGAAAGATTTGAGACACTAAACTACTGACTAGATAGTAAGAAGGGAAAGAAGACTCCTGTGAGCATGACCCCGAAGGACCCCCACTGTCTGCAACAGGAGAGCCAAGCATGGGCCCTTGATAGGGTGGGAGACCAGTAACCTGTATGGACTAAGAGAAAAGGATTTAACAGGTAAGACTAAAATCCTCTCTGTCATCCAATACAGGTAACTGGTAACTCTGGGATGTCCAACCATTGAGTTACCCAGATGGGGGGAAGCAAGGCAAGGACAAGGCGCAAGGTTCCAAAAGTCACCAGCGCGTAAATGAACCATCAGAGATAGCCCAACAACAATAAAGTGTCAACGGACACTGAACAGGGGTAACACCCCAAACTGCTACACAGCACACTGAACTAGAGCCAACAGGGCTCAAAAGTGAAGAAAGCACCAAGAACCGAAGAGGATTCTAGACAGGCAAAACTGCCTCCAGGGTTTTCCTCCCAAAGCTCGCATCAGCCGATGCAAACACATCAACACAGTAGTGCTCTGAAAAGGTGTGCACAGACAACCAGGTGGCAGCCTTGCACAACTGATCAGCAGAAGACTGATTCTTGTAAGCCCAAGAGGCCCTAATAGATCGAGTAGAATGAGACATGAACCTGAAGGGAACAGGCTTCTTCCTCAGCTCATAAGCCTTATGAATAGTGGACTTGATCCAAGAATCAATAGTCACTTTGGATGCAGGTCTTCCTGCCCTGGGACCCTCAGGAATGATGTAGCAGCGCATCTGATAGACAAAGCACCACATCCAAACAAGTGGAGATCCCTCTGCTTGTCAGAGGTGGGGTCAGGGCAGAAAGAGGGCATCACAATCTCCTGATTGATGTGGAACCACCTTCGGGAGAAACTCCTGAGAGGTGCGAAGCACCGCCTTGTCCTTGTGAAACACCAAATAGGGTGGTTTACAGGACAGAAAATGCAACTCCACGACAGTGGACACACAATCGCGAGGAGAAATGCCATCTTCCACGTCAACAGGCGTAGAGGAATAGTAGCCAAAGACTCAAAGGGAGGGCGCTGAAGAACGCCCAAAACCAAGTTAAGATTCCAAGAAGGAGGAGGAACCCTGAAGGCAGGATGAGTATGAGCAACGCCCTGGAAGAAAACCTTGACATCAGGATGGATGGCAATGCGTCTCTGAAAGAAACAGAGAGAGCAGACATCTGAACCTTAAGGGAACTCAAACGGAGGCCACAGGTTTGCAGGCACTGAGCATAGTAGCCACCACACCAGAAGAAAAGCCTCTTCTTAAATATTGAGGATTCCATTTCAAAGCCATCAAAGCTGGCCGAAGAACATCCTCCTTCCACAGGTAACCCTGTAGAAAAGGATCCGGAGCCGAATGGCTCCGCCACTAACAAATCCAGAAGCTCCGGAAACCAAGCTTGGCGAGGCCAGTACGGAGCAATCATAATGACTGGACAGCACTCCAGTCATAATGTCCGTAACACCCTGTGCAACACTGGGAGGGGAGGAAAGTTGTAGGCCAGAGGAAACAACCAAGGAATGGACATGGCATCTACCGCCAGAGCTAGAGGGTCCCTCCACCGAGAGCAGAACCTCGGAACCTTCCTGTTGTGTCTTGTCACCATCAGGTCGATGTAAGGAAGACCCCATTTCTCAACAATGAGGGTGAACACCTCTGGGTGCAGCTCCCACTCTCAGCTGTCTACAGCTTGTCGACTGAGGAAGTCTGCCATGACATTGTCTATGCCAGGAATGTGCAACGCGGATATGGCAGGAACCTGTTCTGCCCAGGACAAAATAGCCTTGCCCTCTAACCAAGCAGCGAGACTTCTTCCACCCTGCTTGTTGATGTAAGCCACAGCCGTGGCGTTGTCGGACTGTACCCGGCCTGGACAGTCTTCCAGCTGAGATGCCCAATGACGAAGGGCATGGAATATCACCAGAAGCTCCAATATGTTGATGGGAAGGAGAGATTCCTCCAGAGACCATCGACCGAGTGCTCAGGCGACCCAGGACTCCCCAGTGGGAAAGGCTGGCATCCGTAGTCACCGTGGTCCAGAAGGATTCAGGCTGACCCCTGCACACCTAGATCACAAACCGCTGGAGTTCCCTGGTGTACGCCATGGCAAACAGTACCGCTTCTATGGTGGAGATGAATTTCCCCGCTAGAGAGGATAGCTTCTTGGCTGGAACTGGATCCTGAGTCAGGACCGCAGAAACCCTGTGGGCGATCTGGTGAGCCACCTCGTCTGTGAGAAACACCATGCTCTTCTGGGTGTCGAAGAGGAGGCCCAGGAAGACCAGACTCTGGGATAGAACAAGATCTGATTTGTCCAAGTTGATGATCCACCCGTGATGGGTGAGAGCATGAATGCATTGCTGAACCTGCTGATGAAGAAGTTCCGCAGAGGGGGCCTTCAGAAGCAGGTCATCCATGTATGGAGTAACTCTGATGCCGTTCCGGTGGAGGATGGATACTAAGGCTCCCAGGACACTGCTGAAGACTTGCGGAGCTGTCATCAGACCAAATGTAAGAGCTGAAAATGCCCCCGGTCGCAGGCAAATCGGAGACACTACCAGCTTTCTGGATGAATGGCGATGAAGATCCAGAGAAGCAAGATAATCCCCCCGGGGACATGGCAGCAATCACCATACGTACAGACTCCTGATGATAATGAGTCCGGATCAAAGAAATTGAGATCCTTCAAGTCCAAAATGGGACAAAAACAGCCATCCTTCTTGGAGACCACAAAGAGGTTTGCGTAAAAACCCATACCTCTGTCCTGAACTGGAGCCGGCTCTAGAACATCCTTGCCCAGAAGAGCCTGAATATCACCGAAGAGACAGTGTTTCTCTGCGCTTATGAGAAGGAAAGAAGTGAAAGGGAGAAAAAGACAAAAGGGATCCTGTACCCTTCCATCACCACCTGTAAAACCCATGGGTCCGCCACTGAATCCTCTCAAGTGCTGTGATAGTGGCACAGATGACCACCCACAGCAGAGCGCGTACCCGGGTTTGGTGAGTCATGCCAAAAAAGGCTTGGAGGAGACCTTGGGCTTGGAGGAGGTGTGCGGAGCTGAAGGAACAGTCTGGTTCGCTGGACATGTCTCATTCTGAAAGGAACGAAAATACCAGTTACGCTTAAGCAGAGTTTTCTTCCTAGGTACCAAGGGTAGAAGGGTACTCTTATGCCCTGTGGCCTCACTGATCAGATCCTTAAGATCTGGCCCAAACAAAGAAGTGCCTTGAAAAGGTAAGGAGAGCAATGCTTTCTTGGAAGCAGTGTCAGCAGACCAGATCTTGAGCCAAAGAGCCCGTCTGGCAACCACAGACATGGTGGAAACCCTAGCTACCAAACGGATGGCATCAAATAAGGCAGCAGAAACACAGTGCTGTGCCAACTCATGTCTTGGCATGACACTGGTCATAAATGACCTGAGAATTCTCTAAGTAACCCTGAATAACAGGAAGAAAAACGCGCAATAGGGGATACAGAGACCCCAGCATCCTTAGTCTTAGGTCTGGCCCCAAGCTCAAACGGTATAGACATTGTCACAGTGTCAATAACCTTACAGCATAATAAATCACCCAATTACAGTGTGTAGAATTTAAGTTTCACCCCAGAAAACGCTAAACTAGACTTATCTGGCAGGCGAAGGGCTAATCAGCAGAGGAGAGAAGGAAAGTCCAAGCCCTACACAGGATACTTGTTCTGGAAATAGCACAAAATAGCTGGCGTGGCGGGAGACAATCAGAAACGAGCGTTCATGGAAATGTAGTTTTCCCAGAAAAAGTACCGTAACAGTGCCCGAAGCCCCCCGAGCCACTGGAAACATGAACCGGATCATAGAGCAAGGGCAGACAAGAAGTCGCTAGGTTAAACGGTTGCACAGATATGTCCCAAACTGTACAGTCCCATAGGAGTGAATGGAGCAATGGCGCCTATGCAGTAAAGCGCTCATTTAATTTTAGAAAATTGAAAGTGTAATATTATAAGACCTGAAACATCACTAAAACATGTTAGGATACCCATAAAAACATAACCAGTAGGAAAAGTGTCAGAATCCCCCCCAAATAAATGCCAAACCAGCAGCTAAAGGATTAAGTACCACATAAACCTGCTTCAAAACACCCAACAGACACAAAGATAGACCCAATGAGTGCAGGCGTGTGCAATAGGAACTCCAAGAAAAAAACCCTGTGCGGAGGAGCACTGTGGGACATGTGGACCTGCAGCACTCAAAGGGTTGCTCACCTTTCCTGCAGATCATCTGTCTTCAGATTACCATGTTTTAAAGGGATAGTAATACTTTGTTTTCTTTATTTTATTTTTTAGGCATTAAAAAAACATGAAGACCGATATAAGTCTCATCTCTCAAACCTTTATGGTTTAAGAGATATTCACAAGCAAAGTATCCCCCCTGTTCAGCCAGATCAGAAGGGAGGTGCCCAGGTAGACTGCAGAGAGGGACAATCTTCAATTAAGATAAGGGAAAAAGCTGAAAAACGTGTCAAGGGGGGGGGAAGGGCTTTCATTCTTTTCATACAAAGAAGATTGTCCCCTGCTGTGATCTGTCTGGTCTTACAACCAGATTCACATCTGAGAAGAGATGGCTTACACTAGGAAAAAGGGGCGGGAGGGGGAAATTTTGCTTGTGAATATCTCTTAAACCATAAAGGTTTGAGAGATAAGACATATTCTTTATTTTATTTTGTAGGCATTAAAAAAACATGAAGTTAAAACGAAGTATTACTAACCCTTTAAGAAGCAGCCTCGGTGGGCAACGCCTGAGGAAAGAACTTTTAGCCAAGATTCCCCCTCCAGGGCTTAAAGTGTTAGTAATGTCTGAAAAAAACTTTTTTGCTTTTAGAAGAGCTTAAAAAGCTGATCTAAATGAGAAAAAAGTATCTCTCAAACTGCTATGGTTTAAGAGATACGGGCGTTTAAAGTTTGATTTCTCCTACTGACAGCTGTAAAGCTGTTAGCAGGAGATCCGTGTCGGTCGACACGCTGGCGCTTGAGAAGTGACGGGGATCTCGTTACTTACACGGAATCCCTTCATTGGAATGGTCTAAAACGTGTGCCTATTTTCAATGAAGGGATTCCATGTAAGTAAAGAGAACTCACCACTTCTCAAGCTCCAGCGTGTCGACCGACACGGATCTCCTGCTGACAGCTTTACAGCTGTCAGTAGGAGAAATCAAACTTTAAATGCCCGTATCTCTTAAACCATAGCGGTTTGAGAGATACTTTTGCATTTAGATCAGCTTTTTAAGCTCTTCTAAATGCAAAAAAGTTTTTTTCAGACATTACTAACACTTTAAGGTCCACAAAAGAGTACCTGGATACTGAGCTAACCACATCTAAGGGCATTGTCAGTTATGGTAATCCGCCTAATGGTGGTATTCCATTTCTAAAGCTATAGCAGAACTGTTCTCTTGCCTGTGTTATCTTCACCAAGGACAAATCTTTCTAGAGCTGGTCTGCTAGCTGCAGCCAAGGAGGGAAGGTGGGCTCCACCCCCTGCATACAGTTCTAGAATTGTTCCTTCTTACAATTAAAGGGGCGGATCGCCTACCCAAAGTTACCAGTAACCTGTATTGAACGACAGAAAAAAAAAAAAAAAAAAAAAAAATAATTCTCAGAAGGTATCAAATGTTGCTTGATTACCCCCCTTGGGTTGTTAGACATTTTGGTGTGAGGCGACCTCTCTAGGAGCTCAGGATTTAACCACTGAGTGCCAGATGGTTACACAACACAGTGCAAAACAAATGTGTTGATTCCTTTCTGGCAATCATAGGATTAATAAGCCTCAGTGGAGGGGGGAATAAAAATTGAAAAAGCAGCCATTTACTGCAAATTAATGTCACTTTTCTTTCCCAAGTTACGAAAGAACATGTAAAGGTCATGTTCAAAATGCCTTAACACTGTAAAGGACCAATTCTTTGCACACCCCCACTGGTCCTTAAAGGCTTAAGCATCAGCCCAAAATCTCTAGAATGGAACCAGAGAAGGCCAGGACTAAAATGTGCCGACTAGCCAACCAAAACATGGATTCTAGAATATTTGATCATACCTTTCTCAGTTCTACTACAACTTCATTCCGCTGTCTCCTCATGCTCTGAAAGAAAAAGCAAGAAAAGTTTTTTTTTTTTTACAAGACACATTATTGAATCAAACAAGACTAACAGCAGCAAATACAGTAAAGCATAGTTTGCTTTTGCACATAGGCACTAGTAGTATGAGCTTGAACTTGCTCAAAATGACAAGACTTACAACAATTACTGCTACATTAAGAAAGCCATCATGAACAGTATTAACTCTGAGTGTCAGAGGGGCACAAAATGCATTGCAATGCATTCCATACCCCTCTGGCACTCAAAGGGATTGTAATGTCCCAAAAAAAAAAAAAAATTTAATGCGCTTATTCATTTGTCTCAAACCATTATGGTTTGAGATATATATATATATATATATATATATATATATATATATGATATATATATATAGATATATATATATAGATAATAAACACCTCCGCTCCCTCCCCCTTCTCATGCGTCCGCTGTACAGTGGACGTCATGATATCCTGCTTCCGGGACCGGACGGCGGCTCTTCAGGAGCGCTGTCATCTAGATATCCAAGTATAATTACTTCATCGGTATGGTCTACAACGTGTGCCTGGCTTGCAAGCACACGTAGACCATTCCGATGAAGCAATTATACTTAGATGTCTAGATGACAGCATTCATGAAGAGCCGCCTACAGTGGGGAGACCGAATTCTGCCTCTGACAGCTTTACAGCTCATCAGGCAGAAAGGGGAGGGAATGGAGGACTTTATTTTCTTATTTCTCTCAAACCATAACCGTTTGAGAGAAAGAATTAAGCGCATTAAGTTTGTTTTAGTGCAGCTACGATTTAGAAGATACTTTTTTGGGGACTTTACTATCCTTTTAATAATGTTTAATGCAACAACGTGGAGTTTTATGGATGCTTTTCAACTTAATTTTCTTTAATCCTCCGAGTGCCACAGAGGTAACTCAATTTATTGCGTTGCAATGCGAGTACCTGAATGGTATCCAACAAAGGGATGGCAATGTGTTTAGGTATTACAGTAAGAGAAATTCTTCTATATACATTTGTATAAAAATGAGTAGCTTTATAACAATAACTTTGCAGTTTTCATTTTATTCTATAATAAAGTGTGTTCTCCTCACGTTCCTTTTACATAATTCACAAATCATCCCCTCATATCTGGAATCTGGTCAGCAGACTGGACAGAGTGAAGTACAATCTTCTTCAGTATAAGGAAAACCCTGTCCCCTTGACAAAAGAAGATTGTCCCTCGTTGCGTTCTGTCTGGACCAGCTTGCTGAAATTATGGGAAGATCTGTGACTTGTGTAAATGGGGCAGGAGGGGGACACCATCCTATATAATAAAAGGCCAGAAAGTTTGTCACGATGCAGTCATGCGCCGTAGAGACTGCGCGTCGTTCGGCCAGTCTCTACTGCACATGATTGAGTCGGCACAATCTCGTGGAGCAGTGAGTTAACAGCAGTAAGCAGAGCAGGTCCGGGTAATGTTAAGCCTTTGAGTACCAGAGAGGTACACAACGCATTGCTTTGCAATGTGTTGTATATCCCTCTGGCACTCAAAGGGTTAGTAATGTCTAACATTAACTAACCCTTATATTGAAGGTATTAAAAAGATAATATTAATGTGCCAAGTCGGTTGAGAAATAGAATCACTGATGAGCTGTAAAGCTGTCAGCAGAGCTGAATGAGCGCTATCGAAAAAACAGATACTTCACTGGAACAGTCTACAAAGTGTGCTCGGTTAGCAAGAACACTTTGCAGACCATTCCACTGAAGTATTTGTTTGATAGCGCTTTCAGCTCTGCTGAAGAGCCGCCGGCTGATGCGGGACTGGGATATCCTGACGTCAGATACATTCTGACATCTGGAAAAGGGGGAGACACTCAGCATTTATATCTCTCAAACTGTAAAGGTTTGAGAGATATGACTTGGCACATTAATATTATCTTTTTAATACCTTCAGTATTAGGGTTAGTAAATGTTAGTCATTACTAGCTCTTTAAGAGGCCGGTCCTGCTCTGTGTACTGCCGTTACCTCACTGCTCCACAGTATATATATATATATATATATATATAATCTCTTACTGCAATACCTAAACATTACCTTCCCTTTAAAAGGGATAGTATTGTATAATTTATATTAAAAAATGTAATCTTGTAGTTATTAAACTCAAAACGATGCCATTATTATTTTTATTGCCAGTGCAATCTCTCAAACCTTTATGGTTTGTGAGATATTGGCCGTTAAAGTTCCCCACTCCCTCCCTCCCCTTTCCCTGACATCAGCACTCTAGTTGACTGCAGGGGAAACTGGTCCCGGGACTGGCGGAGCTGAAATAGAGAGATTTAAACAGAAATCCTTCATCGGAAGGGTCTGCAAAGTGTGCTTGCAAACTAGTTCACATAACCATCATCAGGGAGAGAAGATACAAAAAAGAAAGGAGTCTGCAGCAGCAGTAGGCATTCAAAACAGTTAATCTGTTGAGTGCATTTCTAGCTCAGAAAAATATTGAGAATTATGACCGTTTCAAAGCAGACAGGATGTTGACTCAGGGAAATGGACTGCCACAAGGAGTCAGGAAGGAATTCTTCTTCTACCCACTGGAAGAACAGTGGGGCGATAAGGCATGGGCTGAACTTAATGAATGCATCTGCCTCATCAACTAGGTTACTTTTTCAGTTGTACTAATGTGTGTCATGGATGGACACAGGAAAAGTAAAGAATGGTAAGCAAATTTCACACTCTTTCCTGTATTTCAATCTATGGCAATTACAAAGTGGGACATGCAAAAGTAGCAAATACAGATGGAAAGAGAGAACAGTAGGTGATAAATAGTCCCTTCTACCTGATTGAACAGTGCTATGCGAAGGGACCTTAAAAGAACGAAGGTAGTAAAATCAAAGAAATAAAAACAAAAGAAACTTGAGCCTTGTGCAAGTAGCAAGGAAATACACACAAGGAAAATTCCAACCAGTTATAGGTGTACTGCTGCACCTTACTCCCAAAACTCATTCTGCCAATGCCAGGACATCAATTTGGCAATGTTTGATAAATGACAATACTGAAGATCAGCTGCCATGGCCTTACAAGCCCATGAATTTGAGATGGCCCTTGTAGAGTGTGCCTTTATCTTGACGTAGCATAGCAGCTAAACCTTTGCATTTCAGTTACTCCATACCAGGTCCAAGGTATGAAACGTCTTTCTACTTTGGGATTAGGACAGAAGGAGGGTAAATAGTTTAGTGGTTCAAGTGGCAGTCCGATACCACTTTGAAAACTTCTTTAGCACTGAAAGAGGTTTTCAGACAGACTACCTAGTCCTGACGCATAAACAAGGGAGTGCAACTCTTAGCCTATGCTTAGCCTTAGCCTATAACTGCAGCTGTGAGTAACCAAAGAATGGTCCAATTTCTTTCCTTTCATATTTATTGCTTTAAAATATAGATGGAGCTGGCACACCTCCATAATTCCTGCTGGGAAGCCCAAAATAACTGAAGCAGTACGAGGAGGATTCCTTAGGTAGCCTTGATTGGTCCTACCCAGCGAGTGTTAGAGACAAGGCCCACTTTGTAACTGCAGGGGATTAGGACAGAAGAAATTGTGTTAAAGCCATGGTTAAGTTCACTCAGACTCAAAAAAGCTAGATAATACAGGTTCTTCCAAGTTAACTTGTTACGCATATGGCAGCGTTAAGTGTAACTTAGACAATATCCACACTTTTCATAGCACAGGTACAGGGGCACCACCATACCTGCTTCCAGCAGGCAAAAGAAATTCAGGGCAATAAGTGGAAGAAAATAAATAAAATGAAAGTATAGACAGCTTGACTGTTTCCTTTTCACTTTAAAATCGATCCTGCTAAATTCCTATCCACCCCAACATGTAACATTGTTTAAAGCACGTGGGGCCAACTGAGAGATTCAGCTTTCCAAAAAGATTTTTCACCCCATGCTGTAGAATGCAAATTTTGTCTTACCCCTTTGAGCGCTAGGGAGGCATCCAACACATTGTAGGGAAACACATCAGAATTCTGAATCAAAGGGTTAAGAGAACGTGGCAAAAACAAAAAGGCTTTATTCTTTAAAAAAAAACTTTTCAAACACTGCAACCATATTTTCTGGAGAAAACCCACCACCATTAAAGGGATAGTAATGTTTCATAATAAAATCAGCTCTAATTAATCAGCATAGTATTTGGACTTTGGATAGTGTTATTTCAATTCTGTCAGAGTTGTAGTTCAAGAGTAATTTAATGACAAAGTGTCCCCCTCCTTTTACTGATATAACACTGCTCAGCCAAAGCAGAAGGGAGGTACCCAGGTAGATTGCAGAGAGGGACAATCTTCAATTAAGATAAGGGAAAAAACCTGAAAAGCTTGTCAAGGGGGCAGGGCTTTCATTGTTTTCACTGTAAGAAGATTGTCCTCTGCTGTTATCTGTCTGGTCTTACAACTAGATTCCACATCTGAGAAGAGATGGCTTACACTAGGTAAAAAGGGCAGGAGGGGAAACTTTGCTTGTGAATATCTCTTAAACCATAAAGGTTTGAGCGATAAGACTTATATCGTTCTTCATGTTTTTTAATGCCTACAAAATAAAATAAAGTAAAAACAAAGTATTACTATCCCTTTAAGTACACAGTGTCCTACAACTAAAAGCAATGGCAGTCACAGGAGGAGTGAGTAGGCAGTATAAATTTAGACAGACTGAAATTAGATAATGCTGCATAGCAAAGCATAACTGCCCCACGATTCTGGTATTACATAAAACAAATTCATACAACTTTTAACATCAAAGAAATCAGCATTTGAAACAAGTGGTTCAAAAATGTTAAAGAAAGGTCTGTGTGATCTAGGTGGTAGGCAGGGTTG
This sequence comes from Rhinophrynus dorsalis, assembly GCA_037306005.1. Taxonomy (NCBI): domain Eukaryota; kingdom Metazoa; phylum Chordata; class Amphibia; order Anura; family Rhinophrynidae; genus Rhinophrynus; species Rhinophrynus dorsalis. Next base: position 408,418,144 of record CM074720.1, on the reverse strand, counting down.
AACGGAGATCAATACATACAGGACATCACAGAAAAAACATACTTAACTCCTGTACGAAGGACAGCTAAATTATTATATAAGGGCTACAGATAAGATCTTCATTCCTACAGTGTTTGTGACATCAAATCAGACAAAAAAAAAAAAAAAAAAAAAAAAAAAAAAAAATTAATTTATAATATATATATATATATATATATCTCATATGAACTGCCTGGGCAAGAACACACGGAGGGCTGTAAAGGGCCTGGGAGTCTCACAGTCAAGTGCTAATGTATGTCAATTTAAAGATCCACCGTCAGACTTTACAGCTTTCACAAAGGGTTGATCGTGCAAAAATAATACTCTGCTTTTGTTTTGGGGAACTGTTTATTATTGAAATTTGTCAAGTTCAGCACATTTTATGTGCACAACTGTATTTTTTTTTTTTTTTTTTTACACAAAGATTGGATGGAAGGAAGACAAATGTTTTGCCTTATCGAGTGTGCACAACTGACATTTTCTTCTGCTTTTTATTTAATCAAGCGTGCTTTATCAGAGAAACACGAACAACTGAGTTGAAGTAACCCAAGTGTCTATAACATTAGGTGCACAGTACTGTTTGTACACAGGAGGGTTGTTTTGGAACAAAATACTTCCACAACCTGCCAATGATCAATAAGCAAAAAGTTAACAGGACCGCAATGCTCCAAACACTATATGCCAATTGAAAAGAAAATAGTTTTACTGTAGTGCTTGTGTATTTCTCACTCCATCAGATAGAGATTATATATATATATATATATATATATATATATATATATTATTCCCCCCCCCCTTCCCATACATACTAGTACAACAGAATTACAAATGTTCACTTCTAAAGCATAATAGCCTTTACCCACACCCAAATTCTACATGACATTAGATAAGTAGTGTGGAAACCAAAACTAACCTTCTGAATGCCAGAGGGGTGTTCAGATACCCCTCTGGCATTCAAAAGTTAAACATACTGTTGATTCAGTTTTAAAACTAGAGACAACATGATTCAGGGACAGACAGCCAATACCATGGATCATCCCTGGAAAACTGACAGAGTTGGCAGGTGTGTCCTTGTATCTGAGCTCCTTCCAATCTTTTGGGGGAGATCAGTGGTACAAGAGGCAGATGGGAGAGCCTTAGAGAATACTATCATGAAGTAAAAATACACACATGTACACTGTCAAACTACTTATGTTTATGGCTATTTGAACCAACTATCTCCCCCCACATCTTCACAAAATGACCGCCTGTCAGGCCCAATAACAGTAACCTATTTCATTAGCTTCAACTGTGTGCCCAAGATGTGAAGCCACATCTTACTGGGACAGCCATCGCAAACACATGCCCCTGCAGTTCCAGGAAAAGCTATTCACTACACTCCCAGGTCAGGTTAATGTGCATCACACTGTGTGGTTACATTGCAGGGGCTGATAAAATAGACTGCAGGTAAAAGTAAATAGCACAAAAACAATGATGTTTATAAATATGCTGTCTGAATGCCGGTATGAGTTAGTTGGCACAGAGCCACCTGCATATGAATTATTTCAGTTTGTTCACATTTATTGTATAAGAATCACCCAGTGCCTTTTAGGCCACTGACCTCCCCACAGTGTAGGAAAATCAGAGACAAGGAGCCAAGGTGATCCTTAAAGCATTTTTATTATTTTAGTTGAAGCTTTAACATATGCTAGCTCACACAAAGTGATCTAACACAACTGCTCTCCAGCTCTTCCCAAATGCTGCAAACAGAAGATGGATTCCATCTTCTCATGAAGCTCAGTTCATCCACAAGTGCTAGAAGTTATTTCTGCATCATAAAAAGGGCTGTCTGGGACATTTTTTAATTAAATGAAAATACTGTTCTGGGTTAAAATATATAATCTATATTTACATTTGGTACTAAATGAAAGCAATATATAGTTTGCGCAAGTGCATTAAAAACCTGCTGAAACTTCACAAAAACAGTGAGAAACAAAATATGAAGTAATCCTTAAGGTGTCCAATAGCCCTGGTACTTACAGGGTTAACTTTGCCTCATATCAGTTGCCCTTTAAAAAGGACTGTACTACTATGCATATTCACATACTACTGTCAAATACAAATAGAATAAGTCATATGAGCTTACAGAGCAAGCTTTGAAAAAGGTCATGATATTCAAACAAGCAATGTTTTCTTTACAGATGCAGCAGTACACATCTACCTTATAATGTAGTTGATAGAAAGATTATCTCAAGACTATCAAAAGTCATAAGTCAATGGTTTCTCTCAAACTTAAAATATGCCTAGATACACTTGCATTTACAATATATAGTCAATGAACATGTACAGTATAAAACCTGCTTTTTGCAATGATCTGACATGAATACACAGGGGGTAAGGAACTAAATTGGGTTTTTTAATGACACGAAGCCAGAAAACCATTACAGCAAAAATTAAAACAGACTTCAACAAGCTAATGAAGTGTATATGACGGTGTTTAGCTTTTTAATAGCAACTGCTGAATAGGTTACAAAAACGATTTTATAAACAAAACAATTGCTAGGACTGGAAAGAGTATTTCAGTACATGACAAGAAATTATGCTGTTTGCCAGTTTTAACTTTGGGTGGACTTATTTTTTTTTTTTTTTTGGACTGGTAAACGTTTTTTCCCAGCTCTGTGCATCACTATGCAGACGATTATTGATTCAGAAACATGAAATTTCCCACTGCATAAATTAGCTACTGCTCTTCCAGGAAAAACAGAATCCCGTTGGTATGCATCTCCATGCAATAGGGGGTGCCAGAAGCATAAAAAATAATAATAATAAAATGTATATATATATATATATATATATATATATATATATATATATATAGTCACACAAGATACCTTTAAAATATGACTTTACTAAAAAGGATTATAACGAAGGAAAACTAAGGAAAGGAAGAGTAGTTTGACAAAATACAGTTTTGGAAAGTAGACAGCCAGTAGGATTAAATTATGGATCACTTGCCTTTCTAACCCTAGGCTGGCGTACACAACTCAAAACAGGGAGAAAATTCAGAGCTATATATCCAGTTACATTAAATATGCAAACTGGGATTATCCCCAAAGTTGTTGCTTGTAGCCAAGTTTTCAAAGTATCACCTCAGCAGGAGAGAATGTAAAAAAAGAGAACACAAAAGAAACACACACACAATCCGTGTTATCATTCTTACTTATGTTACTTGGCAATAATATCCACATCCACTACATATAGATGAGTTTGCGCAAATGGATGCTATTTCACTTGATTGTCTGTTTCTGTTATTTTCTCAAAACAAGAAAGGGGAGTAACCAGGGATACCATGCAAAGTGAACAGTTACCTTGAACTTTCACCACAACTTGGGGAAAACAAAAATAGGACTTACATATTCTTTCAAACTTCTGTTGTGCTGTGGAAACCCACTATCTGCATTAGACTGGCCAAGAAAATAAATAAAGCAATGGTTAAATCGGCAGTTGTTTAACAGCCTCATGTACCTATACACCCGAGTTAGTTAGCAGAGTACATACTCACAGAATACATCAAATAATACCAGAGATATAACCGTAAAAGGCACATCTATTATGGATGCTAACATACATCAGTAAAAAACACTTGTGGTCCATCAGTTCATTACTATGACAAATGTAGAACTTAAGGGATAGGTTTGGGGGCCTCGATTTTATTGCATCCTATTTATCCTTTGAAAATTGTGTGAGGACTTTATCTCTTATTTTAATATTCAGATGATCCAGCTTACAACAACTTAAATGGACATTTAAACATTGAAAAACAATGCCCTTGAGATCTCTCTAGGAATCAATGGGTCGAAAGCTGCATTTACCCCATTAAGTCAGCTGGAACATATTTCTACCCACCTATGCAGTTTGTTTCAGAATATCACCGCTACCATTACACAAAATATTTATCACTGCTTGTATACAAACATTCGTCCATAGGAACTTACATAAATCTAATAAATGGTAGGATTTGTGCTTCCCTCGAGTTTTCCAACTTCAATGTTTCCATTGCTGTAAAGCGTCAACATTAGTCTGGTGACTACCAATTAAAATGAATATATAACATTCTAAGACTTGCCACTGAACATAAGAGCAAATATTTCAGTGGCAAGAAGCACAAGTGATTATGAGATATAATGCAGATATTGTTGTGTAATAAAAAGAAAAAAAATCCATTATCTGAGGCCACATATGCACATTGCTGTAAGGCTCTGGGTGTGTGGTAGTTATAAGCAGGAACAATCACACCAGGAAAACTACAAAGATAAAGAAACTTTGTATCAGAGGTCGCGTAGTGTCAACAAAGCGAAGACGGGGAGTATCAAGGATAATATCGCTGTTTCTCCGCGGCACAGCTAATCAAGAGCACAAATAAACCGAATTATGTGGGAGATGGCAGCATATAAAATAGTTATACTATGATCACGGCTGAATGGCCTTCTATAAATTGCTATATTTGACGTTACCCTCCAAACTCACTTAACAGTTGAGGTGGAGGAGTTATGGGGTTGCGCGGTTCATCCCTCCCCAGTTTCTGCAATACCCCACGAATAATAGCAGCTTTACTGTGCGTTGAGAAGCCGCCCATGACAGGTATGTGCAAACTAGACCGCTTCAGCTACTGTCGACTAAGCTCCCTTCATCCCAACCAGCCGAAAAATTATGGGGGCTGTAGTTCACAACAGCTGGTGGCTTCCACATACCCCTATCTGGCGTATGAAAAGGCATACAATAGTGTTAGACTACACAGGTATGCCGCCGCCCCCCCTTGACCGTCCGGCTTCTTCCGCCAGGCCTTACTAGAGTCTCATCTGGAATACAGGCCCGGGATTCACAGACGTCACAGCCGGGCTCAGGGAGAGGCGACGCTTCAATTATAGCCAACATGAGAACGTCTTAACCATAAAATGATCTGATAAGATACAACATTATAGCCGATTTTGGACTACAACTCCTACCAATCTCAACTGGCCACAGGCCGGCTACGGGTGATGGGATTTGTAGTCCAACAGCAGCTGGAAGTCCTACTAATGCCGAATATTATTGAAGTACATTGGAGTAAAGCTAGAAACACTACCTCCAAATCGCGGCCTTTGTTCTTGAAATTCTTCAGCCGCTGGTTGTCCAGTTTGTCGTTGTCAGCCATGATGGGAGCGCCGGGGCCTCGCAACGCTGTTCGATAGTGTATACACAGCTGAGTGTTGTCTGCGTACTAGTTAAACGCTTCTTCGTGTCCGGTGGAACACGAGCAGCTCCTAGGCCAAAGTCCGTGAAGAAACCCTACACACCGATAAACTCTCCTACAGCTTGCCTAGGCGGAATGCCGGTAAAAAGAAAGCCTCGAACTGAGAAAGACAACTCCACCTACCCCCAGAATTTTCCGTCGCTTATTGGCTAATAATCCTCCCTTGGGGGAGACAGATTGCGCAAGACTTCCGGTGGCATTTTAGTCCTCCAGCCACAGGGGGCGTCGTTCTGGTAGCGACAATGGCAGGAGGAGAGCTTCACAACAGAAACTATCCACGATGCTGACGTTTTTGTCGTAAATGACGCGACTAAATACGCAGTAAGAATTTGGTTGCCATTAAAATTATCTGTATTAGTAGCTAGCAGTAGTGACGGGCGTGCGGATTAACCATTTGAGTGCCAAAGATGTATTCAACGCATTGGTGAACGATGTGTTTGGTAACTTTCTGGCAGAGGGTGGGTTAAATGATTGGCAAATACGTAGTGTATTTCAAAGTTTGCGCATAACCTCCAATTTTTCAAAGAGGTACACAGAGGGGATTGAGTGGTAGATGGGCATAACCAAGAATGTTTAGGTTGTGTCATAACTTATTGGCATAGCTTTTTGCAACTGAAGAAATTATTTTATTTATACACAATAATGTATAACACATATACTAGAGTCTATACAAACATCAATGTGAGATTTATTGCTGTGGGGGCAATATGATACAGCACACAGACTGATCTACTAAAACAAAGGTATGGTGACCACACGTCCCGAATTGCCTGGGACAGTCCCGGATTTTAAGTGTGTCCCTTATCCCGGACAGCCCCCTTCTGGGACAAAACAAAGTCCCTGAATGAAGACTGCAGAGCACAGAGTTCTAAACACTAGAAGAACTACCCATTGCCATACCTGGGAACTTCCAGTTGAGGGCTACCCGGAGGGTAGTCCTCTGTTCAGCAGGGGGTGACAAAAATGACACTAATCGCGTCAAAAAGGGTCGGGGCTTACCGTGTGTGTGTGTGGGGGTTAACCCTTTGAGTGCCAGAGTGCTACGGAATGCATTGCAAAGCAATGCATTCCTTACCACTCTGGCACTCAGAGGGCTAAAGGTGTCACACAGAAGGATGGGGAAGGAGGAGCAGCGGGAGAAACAGCAGATGTGGCAGAGTTTCAATAGAAACTCTCCACATCCGGAGGAATCAGCCTCTGCCCCGGAGACCCGGTAAAGCTCTGTCAGAACCGGAGTCTCCGGAGCAAATCCGGAGAGTTCCCAGGTATGCTCATTGCCTACTGTGACAGAAAGTGCTATCTCTGTTGGGCTTCAAGAAAATGGCTTCCAGACAGAGCTCTACACACTAGAGAGAGAACTGAGCCTTGATCCAGACATAAGTCGGGAGCTGCAGTGTAATTTTATCATTGTGTAATGTTAGTTTAAGGCTTTGGGCTTAATGTACATTTTATTGTAGCCCACCACAGGCATCATTCTGTCACAGCAGTCAGTGGGCAGTTCCCCCTCTAGTGTTAAGAACGCTGTGATGCACTCTTCTCTCTGCAGTGTCCCTGAATGGAAGCACTGAAATGTGGTCACCCTAAACAAAGGGGACGGTAGGTAAGAGGGTCATTTAGCAGGTATGTATGCGTTAGGCACCTCTTTTAAGAGCAACAGTTTAATTCATTGTGCGTCAGCTATATGCATTGTTGTTGGCTATCCATCTGCCTGTCAAACCTATAACCATTTTAGTACTGAAGAGGTATGAAAGTCACTGCAATGCTTTGGATATATCTCTGTCATTGAAATGATTTAAAAAAATCATCCCCTACGCATTGAAATACACTGCCATTCAAAAGGTTAACCCTTTGAGTGGCAAAGAGGTATCCAATGCATTAACTACCTGGCACTGGAATGTTTAACCCTTTCACTGGCTGAGGTATTCAATATATTGTAATGCTTTGGATACTGTGTGGCACTGAAAGGGTTAAAAAAAATCAATTGGCAGTAAATACAGGGAATGCACTGCCGCTGAAAGGGTTAACACTTTGAATGGCAAAGTGGTATCTACTGGAACAGTTCTCTGGCACTGAAAGGGTTAACCTTTTCATTGCCAAAATGGTATCCAATACATTGCAATGTGTTGGATGGCACACTCACCCCCACACTTATACACCTCTATCCCTTACCAGCCAATAGGAGGGAAGGAGGTGGGGACATGGTGAATGGGCTGGTTAGAGGAAGGGCAAGTGTGGACATGGTGAGTGGGCCCAGTGGAATGGAGAGATGGTGTTAATGCAAACAGGAAGGGAGGACTGTTGGACAGGGGAGATGATGGTAAGTGAGAGGAAAGCCAGTGATCATGATGTGAGAAGGGGATCATGGGACAGAGGGAGGAAGGTAAGAAGGTAGGGTTGCCACCCAGCCGGTATATTACCGGCAGGCCGGTAAACAATTGGCTTCTGTCCAATGTTAAGTCTATGGAGGGAATGCCATGGCCAGTATTTTTTTGAAGAAAAGGTGGCAACCCTAAGACAAGGCAGCAATGATAAGAGGGAAGGTTTATTGGAGGGAAGGCAGACAGAGGAGAATGTGACAGTGGGAGGGAGGACAGACAGATGAGAAGATTGGAAATTTGAGGGAGAGCATGTGTAGAGAGTTTGGCAATGGGAGAGAGGTGATGGTCCTTGCAGAGATTTTGACAGGCGTCTCCAGGGGGGCTTAACCCCCCTGTGGCGATACGGATATCTCCTCCTTACTGTTGTCCAGAGGTGTGGCTATCACGGACAGTGAATATTTGTCATTTGATTATTTTATAGATACACAGAGGATTAGGATCTAGCCTTATAACTGGAGATGCATTATTGGAAGGAATATCTGTTCGTAGTGTCTATCCTGTTGTTTTATCAATGGACTAGAGTCTAGTGGAAGGGGTGACCACAGAAAATAGATGTATATGTTTGTGTCTTGTGTAAAGTACAGCAGTTCTGTTGAAAACAATGGGTGTTATACAGTAGGGACAATATTGAACAACTATGGGATAAGCTGTTTTGCAACATGGTGAGAGCATTCTGAAAATTCCCATTGATACTACATTGGAGACGTTTCTAGCATTTTTTGTGTTTTAAGTGGAAATGTTGTTATGGTAATTTAGTTTAATTTGAAATAATTTTTAAATTCACCTGTGCTACATTAGTCATATTTACAGTAGGATGACAAATTTCGCATTATTTGTCAGTCTGTTCAAGTTCGAACTGGGTGGCACAGATGTGTGCCAAAAATAGAGTTATCCTTGTCCAAACCAAACGCACTATATTAGGCAAATAAAATTTGTATTGCTTTCATGGGTCCTTTAACCCTCTGAGTGCCAGCGCAATGCATTGCAGACCCCTCCTGCACTCAGATTGTGCAGGAAAGCACAGCATTTTAAATACTGCCTTGTATCAGTAAGGGTCCTTCATTTCATCCTCCATTTGTGTCAATGCACCCTGCACTGTCCTGTGCTGCTGACACTACAGGGGGGTATAGGGACCCCACTTCCACTTGGGTAAACTGCAACAAATCAGAAAAAGTCACCAGCAAAAGTAGAAGATAAATATATATTTCTTAATAAATAGTTTAAGACCACAATACGCATATGTATATTGGAAACCCTCAATACGTTTCTCAGCTGCATACAGCTGTTTCATCATGACATCATTAACCACAACCCCAAATACGCCTCATTGTGTTATGATGTAAGGAAGTCTCCATGGCATCTGAGAGGAAACAGAGGGTTAGACACATGAATAATAGTAGTGACAGTTTGTATAGTAAAGATGAACAATCAGAGAAGAGGAAGATGCAGGTTGATGACTTGGAGGGTTAGCTAGGTCAGACGCATGCCAGAGGAGGCATCGCAGAACAAGAAGCGGAAAGGCAAGTGCCCAGACCCATGTGGCGTTTCAGAAATAGGTAAAAGCAACTATGCACAGAGAGTTACAGGGATGCCACACATGCTAAACAGTCTTACGCGTTTTGCACATCAAGTGCTTAGTCATAGACATAGTTGGACTTCCTATTTGCCTTATTTTTTAAAGGCTGTAATAACACCCCTTCTATTTGAGCAACCACTCACTGATACTTAGTTTCTAAATTCTAACATCTCAGAAGAGATCTGCTTAAAGAAATACCTGCATTTCAAAGAATACCATGGTCCAAGTTTCTTCTGATCTGGCTCTGATCTCTGTCCAAGGGAGCCCGGGGAAAGAAGCAGTTGAACAGAGGATGTATTTTTGTTGTTGATAGGGAACAGTTAATTTAAAATAAATAAAAAAAAAGGTAACTGAGACGCTGATGTGAGCTGTGACTGAGGGACAGTGATACTAGACAAGATAGAGTATTTTGTAGCGATCCAAGGGAAGACATCACACATAATTTCTATTCTCTACTTTACAATAAAAACACACACAGTACTTGAGTAATGTTCAGCAAACAATAAGAGGTAGGGTGGAAGGATTAGGAGCAGCTCAGGCATGTTTGAGTAAAGTGGTAGTCCAAAAGCTGACCACACACTCTGCAGCAACCATGGCTGCAATAAATGATGGTGATCCCTCTCCTCCCGAGGAAGATGTCGTTTGTCAAAGTCCCACCAAAAGTTCCATCGGCACCAGTAATATTAAAAACCATTGAAAAGCACTGAAGACTACAAGGAGTTGCGTTCTAATGTTGATGGCATAGTGCAAGAAGGTGTAGAAGCTGAACCAACTGCAGCATCCAACAATGAGATAAAAACAAGCACAAAAACATCTGTCCTGAAAGTAGTAGTGTGTTATGCACAGCGTTTCATACCATACTGGCACTCAAAGGGTTAATCAGTCACAAACTGTAACAAATGAATTAACACCAGTAATCCTGATGTCCAGCGGGGTGTTCTGCAGGCAAGTCTTAGTAACACAGTAAATTAGGTTGAAAAAAAACCACAAGTCCATCAAGTTTGACCTTTGCCTCATAGCCCAGAGACAAGAGGATTATATAGCTTTCCTGCTGCCAAATAGTCTTTATTGGAACGTCCTGTTTTTCCTAATAATACGCAGTATAACCCTGTATGTTCCCTTTTGAAAGAAATGCATGTAATCTTCTCTTAAATGTATCCATAGTATCTTCCATAACCAAATCCTTCGGCAAGGAATTCCACAATTAAAGTGTTAGTAATGTCCAAGAAAAACTATTTATAGTTTTGTAGTGCTTAAAAAGTTCCACTAAATGCAACAAATCCTATCTCTCAAACCGCTATGGTTTGAGAGATATTCCTGTTCAAAGTTCCCCCCTCCCGCCCCTTTCCCTGAATTAAGCGCTGTGCTGACTGCAGGGGAATCCTGTCCGGGGACCAACTGGCAGCTCTGCAGCAGAGCCGCAATCGTGTTATTTAAAAAGAATGAATTTATTGGAAAGGACTACAAAGTGTGCCTGGTTTGCAAGCACACTTTGTAGGCCATTCCAATGAAGTAATTCATTTTAAATAATGCAATTGCGGCTCTGCTGAAGCTTGATGACAGCAGAAAACATCAAACTTTAAATGTGAATATCTCTCAAACCATAGCGGTTTGAGAGATAGGATTTGTTGCATTTAGTGGAACTTTTTAAACACTACAAAACTATAAATAGTTTTTCTTGGACATTACTAACACTTAAAGGGATAGTAACACTTCGTTTTAACTTTATTTTATTTTGTAGGCATTAAAAAAACATGAAGAATGATATAAGTCTTATCTCTCAAACCTTTATGGTTTATGAGATATTCACAAGCAAAGTTCCCCTCCCCGCCCCTTTTACCTAGTGTAAACAATCTCTTCTCAGATGTGAGTCTGGTTGTATGACAGTACAGATAACAGAAGGGGACAATTTTCTTTGTATGAAAACAATGAAAGCCCTTCCCCCCTTGACAAGTTTTTCAGCTTTTTCCATTATCTTAATTGAAGATTGTCCCTCTGCAGTCTACCTGGGCATCTCCCTTCTGATCTGGTTGAACAGGGGGGGATACTTTGTTTGTGAATATCTCTTAAACCATAAAGGTTTCAGAGATAAGACTTATATCATTCTTCATGTTTTTTTAATGCCTACAAAATAAAATAAAGTTAAAATGAAGTATTACTATCCCTTTTAACAGACCTTACTGTAAAAAAAACCCTTCCTCTGCTGAAGTTGAAACCTCCTTTCCTTTAATCTCAAGGGGAGGACCCTGGTTATTTGATCAGGCCTTGGACTGAATAGCTCACCAGAGAGATCTTTGTATTGACCTCTCGTATACTTCTGCATTGTGATAAGATCTCCACTTAGTCATCTCTTCTCTAGAGTAAATGAAACAAGATTTTCTAGTCATTCCTCATACGTTAAGTCCTCCATTCCTTTAATTAATTTTGTTGCTCTTCACTGTAGTCTTCAATTCTAGAATATCCTTTTTCAGAACTGGTGCCCAAAACTGCTTTTCATATTTGAGATGAGGTTTTAACTACAATTTGTACTACTGCAAAATAATGTTATCCACTCTTCCTTCAATACCCCTTTTTATGCAAGACAGGACTTTGTTTGCTTTTGCTACTGCTATTTGCCACTGGTCACTGTTTCCAAGTTTGTAGTTTACAAGGATTCCCAGATCTTTCTCTAGCAATGAGCCCCATAAAATGATTCCACTAACCCTTTGTACCCCTCTGGCACGCAAAGGGTTACATTCATAAGTTGTACTGGGATTTTCTTCCTAAATACATGACTTTACACTTTCCCACATTAAACTTCATATTCCATTTGTTTTCTCAATCTGACATTTTATGTAAATCCCTCTGTAGAGAACAAATATCCTGTTCTGACTTTATTACCCTGCAGGAGGAGTGGTTACTGCAGGGTACGTTCTGTGCCCTGTGTAAGCCCACAACCCAGTCAATGGGAGCATGGGGGGCAATTTGAACAGGGACTGGCCATATAATAGGCAGTACCTGAGTTACGGATACACAAAGGTTGTGTCTGAGTCTTAGATGCTAGTGAGAGATGCTGGAGAGCGAAGTTGGATTGTGCAGCCAGTTGTTGATTTCCCTTACTGCAGCTGAAGCCAGAACATAAAGGTGCTGACAGCGAAGCCAGATATACCACCCCAGTTAAGCCAGGGCCTAGACCAGGATGGAAATATGGATTAACAGGTAGGTATTCAGACAACATGGTGGAACCCCAGTGCAGAATGGATACTGAGATAAGCAATGTCTCAGGTGACCGCTAAACCAGAGAGGCACTAGTAGGTAACAGAATGGGGGAGGATAAGCAGATACTAACCTCAAAGGACTAGGATCAGCCAAGGTATGCCTGATCAGGGAATAACCCTATGACCAAGAACACTCTGAGTATATCTCAGGGAAGGTACCTGAGTAGAGATAGTGTGTAAGGGAAATATCTCTAGGGAAATGACCAGACTGAGACCGCAACTACTGAGAAGAAGGATACCGCAGATAAGGACTAGAACACCAACAATTCCAGCAAATGGTATCACTCTCTTGTGGACTGCCAGAGGAGCCAATATATGTTGCTTAAGACTGACCAGGGAATAGCATAGTTACATAGTAGTTTAGGTTGAAAAAAAGACTTGTGTTCATCAAGTTCAACCTTTTCCTATTCCTGTTTACTGTCCTTGATCCAAAAGAAGGCAAAAAACCCCACCTCAGTATGGTATTTTAAATTTCTGCTTTGAATGGGGGGAAAATCCTTCTTGCTTGCAAATGGCAATGAGATTTCCTCTGTGTCCCCTTCCACGGTGATTCATCACATAGGGCTGACCCTCCAACTAGCTGGCACTTAACTTTAACCCTTTGAGTGCCAAGTGGGTACATTGTACGAGTTTGGACAGCTGTACCCGCTGTGCCAAGCTCGTACGATGTACCCACTAAAATGCGGTCACTGCATGAGCCGGTATAACCGGCATGCAGTGGCCGCATTTAAAAAAAAAAAACCTGGGCAATCGTGGGGGGACATGAGGATCACTCCTCATGTCCCCCCTGTTATTGATCTCCCAGCCGATCGCGCTGGGAGATCAATAAAAGAAGAGGAGAAGCGCAGCTTCTCCTCTTCCTTCTCTCCTACCCGAACTTCCGGGTAGGAGTGGGCGGGACCGGGGGAAGCCTCCCAACGTCATCAGTGACATGTCACTGATGACGTTGGGGAAGTTTCCCCGGTCCCATTCACTCCTACCGGTGGTAGGAGTGAAAGGCAGGAGAGCTTTTGCTCTCCTGCAAGTCGCCTTATTGATCTCCCAGCCGATGGCTGGGAGATCAATAACTGGGGGGACACCAGGAGGGGTCCTGATGTCCCCCACGAGGTCTGAGTAATTAAAAAAAAAAATAAAAAAACGCTAAGTAGCCCTGTGAGTGCCGCAGGGGTCCCCAGCACATTGCTTTGCAATGTGCTGGAGACCCTTGTAGCACTCACAGGGTCATTTTTTGGGGGTTTGTTTTTTTTTTTTTGAAAGACCTCATTGGGGGGATCAGGGGGAATCCTGATGCCCCTCAATGAGATCTATTATTAAAAAAAATTTTTTTTTTAACCCTGTGTGTGCCACAGGGGGGGTCCAATGCACCCCCCCCCCCTCCTGTGGCACACACAGGGCTTCTATCATTACTTTGTTACTAGAGATTGTTGGGGGGCCATCAGGATTGGTCCTGATGGCCCCCCAACAAGCTCTGATTACAAAGTAATAATAAAAAAAAAAATGAACCCTCTGAGTGCCAGAAGGGTCCAATGCATTGCTTTGCAATGCCCTGGAGACCCATGTGGCACTCACAGGGACATTTATTTTGATTCCTTTTATTTTTTTTTTTTAAGACCTCATTGGGGGAATCAGAGGGGTCCTGATACCCACCAATGAGGTCCATAATAAAAAAAAAATGTAAAGAAAAAAAAATTAACCCTGTGTGTGCCACAAGGGGGGCCAATGCAGCCCCCCTTCTGCGGCACACACAGGGCATTTATCATTACTTCATTATCAGAGATTGTTGGGGGGCCATCATGATTGGTCCTGATGGCCCCCCAACAAGCTCTGATTACAAAGTAATAATAAAAAAATAAATTAACCCTCTGAGTGCCAGAAGGGTCCAATGCATTCCTTTGCAATGCCCTGGAGACCCATGTGGCACTCACAGGGACATTTATTTTGATTCCTTTTTTTTTTTTTTTTTTTTTTTTTAAGACCTCATTGGGGGGAATCAGAGGGGTCCTGATACCCACCAATGAGGTCCATAATGAAAAAAAAATTAACCCTGTGTGTGCCACAAGGGGGGCCAATGCAGCCCCCCTTCTGCGGCACACACAGGGCATTTATCATTACTTCGTTATCAGAGATTGTTGGGGGGCCATCATGATTGGTCCTGATGGCCCCCCAACAAGCTCTGATTACCAAGTAATGATAAAAAAAAAATTAACCCTCTGAGTGCCACAAGGATCCAGTGCATTGCTTTGCAATGCGCTGCAGACCCCTGTGGCACTCACAGGGTCACTCTGTTTGTGGACATATATATTTTTTTTTACTAAGACCTCATTGGGGAGGGATCAGGGGGTCCTGATGCCCCTCAATGAGGTATATAATAAAAAAAAATTAAATCAAAAATTAACCATGTGTGTGCCACTGGGAGGGGGGGTTCAATGCAGACCCCCTTCCTGTGGTACACACAGGACTTTTTATCATTACTTTGTGATCAGAGCTTGTTTGGTGGCCATCTGAATACAAAGTAACAATACAAAAATTTAACCCTTTGTGTGCTGGACACCCCTGTGGCACATAAAGGATTTTTTCCCCCTTTATTTTTTATTTAGACCTCATTGTATGGGTTCTGATGCCCCCAACGAGGTCTACACAAAAATATTGGGGGAAAAAGCCCCAAAAAATGCACGTGCAACAGGAAGGGGGTCCAACGCAGTGCTTTGTATGAGGGGACATACAGTGCACAATGGTAGTCAGAGATCTCCCATACACACTATCAGACACTGCCCCACCATCACCACCATCCTTGCTCCTCTGCTCATACCCACACACACTGCCTAATCCCTCACCCTCTCACACATTTTGTTAGACTTGTAGTCACAGGTCCGCACATACACCGGCTGACGTCCTAGCTTCTTTCTTCTGTTAGCCATAAAATCACACATACACTGTTTGCTTTCCCATTTCTGTTTCACTGGTAGCTACGCTCTTGTAGCGTAAATTGGTATGTGAACCCAGAGCAGTGGGGTACCATTTTTTTTTGGCTGGCAAGAAGTCCTCCTAGGAAATCCCACGACATTGAACCATTTTAGTATCTTTGAAGTGACTGATGTGTAAAACAAATGTTTGTTTTTCTTTCCTGTAGCACCACATTCTGGAAATAGTTGTTCCAAATAACTTAGGGGTACAAAGGCAAGTGACCCCTCATTAGATGCGGCAGGTTGTCTTCTTTCCAAAATGGTATGGTTTATCTACCTTTTCTTCAATTCTGAAGGTGTTATAGCCATTTTTATACAGGCAAGTCAGGTTTGAGAAAATGTTAGAAACATCAGAGGTTGTAGTAGGTGTAGTTTTCTACTTCTAGCACCCCCTAAGGTAGTTCAACTCATATCAATGGGGTGTCGTTTGACTCCTAAGAGCACTAGCAAACAAATGCAGTTGAAAATTCCATGGTTTTCACAGAGCTCCATACATTTAAAGGGGCAGAAATGTAAAAAAAAGCATTTTTTTTCATTAGCGCCACCTCCTGGAAGCATTTGTGCATACCAGCCTTTGGGTAAGAAGGCAAGTGACCCCTCATTAGATGCGGCAGGTTGTTTTCTTTTCAAAATGGCATTGTTTCTCTACCTTTCCTGCATATCTATTATGGTTATAACCATTTTAGTGCAAGCAGATAATTTAAAAAACAAAAGTGTCAGGTTTACGTTCGTGTTCCTAGCACCCACATATTGTATGTTAACCCACACAAATGGGCTACCATTTTTCTCATGATGGTAGCAAGTACTGAATACAGCAGGAAATGTTATGGTTTTCAAAGATTTTAGTATCTTTGAAGTGGTGGAAATGTAAAAAAACCTGTATTTATTCCCATAGCGCCACCTTTTGGAAATATTTGTGCACTTCAGCCCAGGGGGTAGAAAGGCAAGTGACCCCTCATTTGATGCGGGAGAATGTCTACTTTCCAAAATGGTATACCTTTTATACCTTTCCTTCATGTCTCTAACAGTTATGGACATTTTAGTACAAGCAGCCATTTTCGAAGAAGCAAACAGGTAGGTGTAGTTATGTGCTTCTGGCACCCCTAAGGTAGGTCGACTCATTCCAGTGGGGTGTCATTTTTCTCCTAAGAGCACTAGCTAATGAATACAGTTGGAAATACCATGGTTTGCACACATTTCAGTACATTTGAAGGGGCAGAAATGTAAGAAAATGGCTTTTTTTTTTCATTAGCGCCACCTTCTGGAGGCATTTGTGCACTCCAGGCTTGGGGTAACAAGGCAAGTCACCCATCATTAGATGCGGCAGGGTGTCTTCTTTTCAAAATGGTATGGTTTGTGTACCCTTTCTTCACTTCTGTAGTTATAACCATTTGTGTACAGACAAGTAATGTTTGAGAAAATGTTAGAAAAATTTGAAGTTGTAGTGGGTGTCGTTTTGCACTTCTAGCACCCCCTGAGGTAGTTAAACTCATACCAATGGGGTGTCATTTTTCTCCTAAGAGCACTAGCTAATGAATACAGTTGGAAATACCATGGTTTGCACACATTTCAGTACATTTGAAGGGGCAGAAATGTAAGAAAATGTCTTTTTTTTCATTAGCGCCACCTTCAGGAGGCATTTGTGCACTCCAGGCTTGGGGTAACAAGGCAAGTCACCCATCATTAGATGCGGCAGGGTGTCTTCTTTTCAAAATGGTATGGTTTGTGTACCCTTTCTTCACTTCTGTAGTTGTTGTAACCATTTGTGTACAGACAAGTAATGTTTGAGAAAATGTTAGAAAAATTTGAAGTTGTAGTGGGTGTCGTTTTGCACTTCTAGCACCCCCTGAGGTAGTTCAACTCATACCAATGGGGTGTCATTTTTCTCCTAAGAGCACTAGCTAATGAATACAGTTGGAAATACCATGGTTTGCACACATTTCAGTACATTTGAAGGGGCAGAAATGTAAGAAAATGCCTTTTTTTTCATTAGCGCCACCTTCAGGAGGCATTTGTGCACTCCAGGCTTGGGGTAACAAGGCAAGTCACCCATCATTAGATGCGGCAGGGTGTCTTCTTTTCAAAATGGTATGGTTTGTGTACCCTTTCTTCACTTCTGTAGTTGTTATAACCATTTGTGTACAGACAAGTAATGTTTGAGAAAATGTTAGAAAAATTTTAAGTTGTAGTGGGTGTCGTTTTGCACTTCTAGCACCCCCTGAGGTAGTTAAACTCATACCAATGGGGTGTCATTTTTCTCCTAAGAGCACTAGCTAATGAATACAGTTGGAAATACCATGGTTTGCACACATTTCAGTACATTTGAAGGGGCAGAAAAGTAAGAAAATGCCTTTTTTTTTCATTAGCGCCACCTTCTGGAGACATTTATGCACTCCAGGCTTGGGGTAACAAGGCAAGTCACCCATCATTAGATGCGGCAGGGTGTCTTCTTTTCAAAATGGTATGGTTTGTGTACCCTTTCTTCACTTCTGTATTTGTTATAACCATTTTTGTACAGACAGGTAATGTTTGAGAAAATGTTAGAAAAATTAGAGGTTGCAATAGGTGTAGTTTTGTACTTGTAGCGCCCCCTGAGGTAGGTGAACTCATACCAATGGGGTGTTATTTTTCTCCTAAGAGCACTAGCTAATGAATACAGTTGGAAATGCCATGGTTTTCACACATTTTAGTTCATTTGAAGGGGCAGAAATGTAAGAAAATGCCTTTTTTTTTCATTAGCGCCATCTTCTGGAGGCATTTGTGCACACCAGGCTTGGGGTAACAAGGAAAATCACCCCTCATTAGATGCAGCAGGTTGTCTACTTTACAGAAATATATAGTTTTATATAGTTATTCCACTGTTTTAGGGTAGTTTTACCACAAAAACCCTAGAATGCGCATATTAGTTTATAAAGTTGAAAATGTCATTTTGCGCTGCTGGTGATTAGGGCTCTACGCTAGCCATGGACGTAGGTAAAACTATACAAATTTGGTATTTTTTTACTCGGGGGACTCAAGGCTTTTTCAAATAATTGAAACTTTTTCAATCAAGGTAAATGTTTTTGATACATAGTATGTGATTTTAGCAAAATGAGTAAATTTTCACTTTTTTTTGTCATTATGACATCATAGCTTTTTGCACGATGTAAAATTCTCTTCATGTAAGGTATCACAAGAAAGCTCAATTAGTTCTGAAAAAAACAATATATAGTTTTCCATATGTAACTAAAAATCCCCAGAGGAAATCAAGCCTAAACGGAAGGATAGCAAAAATGTTGAAAAAGTGTCTGGCCTGCAGGGTTCAGAAAATGGCCCGAGCCTCTGGCACTGAAGGGGTTAAACCAGAAATATAAAAGCTCACTTCCCCTCTCCAGTCCTTTTTCACGCCACCTGGATAGAGGAGAGCAGGATGGTGTGTTCCACGTATTTAAACATGAAGAGGAAAGTAGTCCAGACAAAGCGTGCTCCCCGGTACTTGGATATGGACCTTCTCTGCAGTCCGAACCTGGGTCATGCAGCTCTGCAATGCCGAATCGCCATAATGCTGATTGGTGATCAGATGAGACAGCAGAGTGATTAAAGCCGCATTCCCCCCCTGACGGCGGCTAGAGGCAGACGTCCAGCATGTTGAGCGTCAGGCGTCAATTTTGGGGAGGCACAAAGGAGGAAGCAGAGTGGGGGCAAGTCCACATATATGTATAGTTTCTGCTGATTTTCTGCCCGGAAGGCCTCAGCGTTCCACTCTGAAACGCAAGCCCAAGCTGCCATTATCAACTCTTCTCTAGGCAGCTTGCTCCCAGTCTTTATTTTTTAATATAAGCTTACTAAAAGTTATCTTTTAAACATTTCTTATTGGTTTACATGTCTACCCCTAAGCCCTCCACTTCAGGAGTTGAGGAAAAGTCCTCTGAATCCAAAGATGACAAGACTCCACAAAAGCAAAACGTCTGCTCCAGTTGTGAGGCCAAAATTCCTTCTACAGACCGTAGTAAGTTATGTCAAGATTGCCTCAACAGGGTCTTTTGTGCAGCAGGACGTATTTTACATGTCTCTGTGGCTATGATCCTATATTTAATTTATAGCTGTTTTATACTTTTATTATTTTGCTCTCTAATTGGAGGTGACTTTGCTTAGATCTCTCTCGGGTGCCTTAAGAGCGGATTTGGATTTGATTTCTTCTGGATGAAGGCTACAACTGTTATGTTTTCCCCCCATCGCGTTATCCGGTCCAAACACCAAAGCTGAGCTTCATGATGGCCAAAGATTCAAAACTGCAAGTGAGGGTTAGCCTTACTCCCTTATCAGATCCTGATGGGGACCCTGTCAGTGCAATTTTGGAGTTGTCTAAGGAGGATTTTGGATCCATACTCGGATAGATTCTGTGTGCGGTCGGAGAGGAGATTGTTAGCTTACGCACTGATATAATGTGGATGGGTCTCAAGGCAGTTATGACAGAGCGCACTGAGGAGGCCTAACCCTCACACCCAAGGTGTTTGCCTAAGCTCCTGTCCAGGCCTGATGCAATGGATGGCCTCCCTATGGTTCACCGCAAGCTAAGAGTTGGAGAGATAACCTCTGTGTACCTGACCTACCTGGAACTATTACCAGGAGGGATCTGACGACCGATCTTGGAATGTGGTTTCCTGTTTTTCTGGGAGTACTGAAGGATTGCAACATTTTCTTTTTCCTCTCGTAGGGCATGACATATGGATGGGGTGCCTCTCCATGGGATCCGGGTATCCTTGACTCAACTTTTGGCTGTGACCCCCTGGGAAATTTCATTTATTAATATTACTGTCTAGTTCGTTATTGGATGCAGTTGTTGAACTTTCAGCATAGCTGAATGAACAGGGAGGTGGATATGGCAGTATTGTGAGCTCCTCTTGTTCTGTTACGCACAGTATACATCTGATCTTGAACGTTTCTTTGAAAAGAACTGGAGATCATGTGGGTGTTTGATGCTCACATGGACTGGTGATTTGCTCCGAGATGCTATGGGCGATCCCCCCTAGGGCCCGGCGGGATCTACTCTGTTCAGCTATTATCCTCTGTATTATGGAGGTCTACACTGAAAGGGCGGGAGGTCTGCTTGTTCAGAGTGCAGTTTGCTTCTTTGGGGTATTGTTTGTATTCCACCTATACGTTTCTGAAAATCTAATGCAAATGTACAAGATATTACTTTAAATATTTGCTTAACGAATGGGACTGCCTTTAAGTTACCAGAGTATTCAGTGCTAGCCTGTGTCTGTCCCGGGGCTGTCATTTTATTAATGTGCATATGTATCTTTGCTGGTTGATCTCCCCAGGATATCAGAGAGGTTTTCCCCGCTATGACTGATTTATTTTATGAGGAATCCATTCCGTTGTCAGGTTCTCCAATATAGATATTTTGTTTACCTCAGGTTATCTCATGCTTGTATGTATTCACCTTTCTCACTGTTTATGTCTATATTATGCAGCCCACTTCCGGATCATGGCCCTTTGTCGTTAATAGTAACCCCACTTAGTGTCCCCCTCCCCTCCGGGACCTCCATAGGTCGAAGCATGGTGCCCAGGCAGGATGACAGGGTTTTAGCCCTGTCCCTCTGTCCACGAAATAACCTTTTTCAGCTTTCTCTCTTCCATTTCTGTCTCTCCTATTGCCCTTCTCACGGCTTTCTGTCCGCTACATTATCTGCGCCTTTTCTCTTTTACTCCTCCTTTTTTTTTTTCTTTTCTTCTTTCACTTGTTGTCTTCTATTGTACTCAGCTTTATACAAATCCCAGTGTGCTTTGAGTATTGGTTATATATTTCTACCTCTCAATCATCCCTTCGAGGTGCTACTAAGTTTTTATTAATGGGCGATAGTATGTTAGCATTTTTACTACTCATCGTGATGTTGTGACTACTAGATAATAAGCTATATTTTCATTTACTCTTATTTTTTTGACATATTCATAATATTGCTTTTACTCAGGCTATGTAAACTGTAAGATAGTTTCTCATGTTCATTTTTGTATTGTGATGAGCATTATTTGCTTCTGGTTGTCCCTGTGTATAGGAAGCTTCTATATTCTGTATATCTATATTTTCTTGCAATAAAGCTTTTGAAGTTTAAAAAAAAAAAAGATTGCCTCAACAGTGCAGGATGTACATGGTCCGTTTCAACAATTTTTATCATGGATGCGTTCATCCATGCGGGAGACTTTTAATGCCATGCAAAAATCCCCAGTGTGCAAAAGAAGGCGAAAAGTAGACCCAGAGGAAGGTGCATCGCACATGAAGGAAGGTGATCTTGACAGCATCCAAGACCTAATCTCTGATTATTCATCTGTGGAAGAAGGCAAAATTAATGAAAGTGAAGGATCCATCAACCTGGACAAGATGGTGCCCTTTCTTTAACACTTACGCAATACTCTGAGTTTGTCGGATGAAGAGATGGTGCAGGACAAAGTAGATACAGTCTTCTTGGGAAACAGGAAAACCAGTCCAGTTTTTCCGGTGCATCACTCCATCTCAGAAATAATTAAAGTGATAGTAATGTTTCACAAAAACAGCATCTCCGATTAATCTTCATAGTATTTGAGCCATAGAGAGTGTTATTTAATTACTGTGAGCATTGTAATTCAAGAGTAATTGAATGATAAAGTTTCCCCCTCCCACCCTTTTTACCTAGTGTAAGCCCCCACTCCTCAGATGTGGAATCCAGTCCATAGACCAGACAGCTTTATCATGGTGCAGTTTCTCTTTATGTCACTCTCGCTTGTGCTGCGCTCCGAATGGTTGAGCCTGTTTGGCCCGCCCCTGGTGACCTTTTTATACTGGGCCAGTGGCACCTGTCAGGTGTCCTTTCCTGGTGTTCCTGAGCCAGTTTTGCTGTGCTGTGTTCCTGCGTTCCTGATTTCTGGTGTACCGACTTGGCTATCTCTGACTACGATCCTGTGTTCCTGCTCCGTGATTTGACCCGGCCTGGCTGACGTTCCTGCTCGTTTTCTGATCCGGCTTGTCTGAGAACCTGCTCCGTAATTTGACCCGGCCTGGCTGACGTTTCTGCTTGTATCCTGATCCTGCTTGTCTGAGAACCTGCTCCGTGATTCGACCCGGCTTGTTGACGTTCCTGCTTCGTGACTTGTACCAGTTCTCCGGCCGGTCTACGTTCCTGCCTTCCCTGTCGCCACAGCGACATTGTGACTGTCCCACTTGCTGTCCTGAGCGGATGCAGCGGTTGCCCGTGCTGTTCTGGTTCCTGCATCTGAGCCGCCTCCTGCAGAGCTGTGTTCCTCTTTCGAGCTGTTAACCCGTGCAGAGCTGTGTTCCAATCATTGAGCCGTTAACCCGTGCAGAGCTGTGTCCCGGTTCTGGGCCTTCAGTCTATACAGAGAGTTGCTTGTGTGCTGAGCCGTTCCTGTCCTTGCAGTCCGGTGTAGCTCATTACCGCGCCCGGCTCTGGCTGCTTCTGTGCACGTCTCTGTGGTTACGCTTGTGGGGGCTGTTGGTCCAAGCTCTTGCAATCCAGTTCCTTCCATTACGCACGTGGGGGTTATTGTCTCATGCTCTTACAATTCAGTTGCTTACATTACGCCCGTGGGGGCTATTGGTTCAAGCTCTTGCAATCCAGTTCCTTCCATTACGCACATGGGGGTTATTGGCTCAAGCTCTTGCAATTCAGTTGCTTCCATTACTCCCGTGGGGGCTATTGGTTCAAGCTCTTGCAATCTAGTTCCTGCCATTACGCCCGTGGGGGCTAGTGGCTCCAGCTCTTGCAAGTCAGTTGTCTCCGTTACACTCGTGGGGGCTATCCTCTCTAGCTCTGGCAGTCTACTTGCTCTGTTCATACGCCCGTGGGGGCTACCATTCAAGTACAGCAGGCTCTGGGTGGCAGGTTCCTCTTTACTGGACAGTTTCCTCAGTATTACAGACTGTTGGTGTTGAGTCTTCTCCACCATTCACCACCTTTAACACCTTGGGCGTGCCAAACAACACAACTGAGACGGACTGATTATTCCGTTAACCCTTGTATATCAGTACTCAGTGTCTGTCAGTTGCCTGTGCTATTTTCTAACATATTGTATATTGCTCATACTGTTGCCTTCCTGCTGTTACGCAGTGCTGCCTATAGGGGGCGATCTTTGTCATTTATTTTGTTCTTAATAAAATTGCATTTTATTTCACCTACTGGTCTGAGTGTCTTGAAAACCGTGACAAGCTCACATCAAGTGTTAATATTCTTATTGTGAGAACAAGGAAAACCATGTTCCCCTTGGCAAGTTTTTCATCTTTTCCCTTATCTTAATTGAAGATTGTCCCTCTCAGCAATCTCCCTGGACACTCCCTGCTGCTCTAAGCTGAGCAGTGTTACATCAGTAAAAGGGGTAGGAGGGGGATAGTTTATCATTCAATTACTCTTGAACTATAACTCTGACAGAATTGAAGTAACACTCTCCAAGGCCCAAATACTATGAAATTAATTAGAGCTGCTTTTATTATGAAACATTACTATCCCTTTAAATCTGAATGGCCCAAGGGGGACAAAATGGTAACAGTACTAAAGCACTTCCAAAAGATACCCCCTTTAAGGAAGAGGATTCAGCTTCATGGGTATCGCCTCTGAAAATAGATGCAGCTATATCTCATCTCTCCAAAAAGAACAGTTATCCCTATGGAGGATGGGTCCTCTCTAAAAGACCCCATGGATCGTAGAATGGATAGCTCTTTAAAGGAACAATTTTCCTTTGTAGGACAGAATACTAAGGTCACCACCGCCCTAGCTTGTGTTTCATGAACCATCAGAATATGGTTAACCGAACTGGAGAAGAAAATGTAATCTTCAGTTTCAAGATCAAAATTATCTAAGGATGTAGCTAGTATAAAGGAAGCTGTAGGATTCACATGTGACGCCTCCATGGATGCCATTAAGCTATCAGCTAGATCTTCTTCTTTGTCCATTTCCGCCCACAGAGCTTTATGGTTAAGATCATGGAGTGCAGACTCATCATCAAAGAGCAGGTTAATCTCCTTGCTTTTTATGGGGTCCTTGCTATTTGGCAAACAACTAGAGGAAATAACTAAGAAGTTATCTGGAGGAAAAAGCTCGCTATTACCCCAGGATCGAAGAAATAGATCACCCCCTTTGCATTCCACCTATAGCTCAAAAAGGCAGCCTTTTCGTGAATCAAAAAAATTTCAAAACAGACCTTATGATTCCAGAAGGCAATCCTCAGCACAAGGATTCAGAGCAGGCTTCAGGAAGAAAGGACCCTGGAAGAATCAGGGAAAAAAAGAATACTCATTAAGATCAGCGGACCCTTTCTCCAGTGCCAGTAGGGGGGACATCTGGCACACTTCCTATCGACCTGGGAAAAGGAGACAGACTTAGACAACTGGGTACAGCAGGTTTATGTGGTACTTTAACCCTTTAGCTGCTGGGTTTGCATCTTTTGGGGGGTTTTCTGACACTTTTCCTACTGGTTCAGTGTTTTTTTTTTTTTTTTTTTGGGTATTCTAACGTTCTAGTGATGTTTCATGCATTTTTATTTTACTGTTTCAATTTTGTAAAATTTGAGTAAAGGCGTGCTTTACCGCATAGGCCATTTCTCCAAGGATGTTCTAGAGCCGGTTCCCATTCAGGACAGAGGTATTGGTTTTTATTAGGGTTGCACCGATATTGGTATCGGTGCCGATACCGGCATGTGCGCGAGTACTTGTATTCACGCAAATGCGGCCAATGCCAGCACCGATACCCTGTGTCAGGGTAGGTGCTGCAGAGAGGGAGCCTGGGGAGCTGCTCACAATGCTCCCCGGTTGCCTCACTCCCTACTGCAGTGTTGGAGCGTTGCCGCGGGTTACCATGGCAACGCTCCGATGCTGACCTCTGCCGGGGCTCGCGAGAGAACAGAGAGCACCCAGCAGAGGAGGGTAAGGCAGGCAAAGGGGGATCAAGAGCGGATGGTTAAAGAGGCAGAGAGAGGGGTCAGGAGGGAGAAAAAGAGGCAAAAGGGACTACGGGAGAAAACAAAAGAGGCCAAAGGAGGAACGATCAGGAGACAAAAGGAGGGGGGGCCAAAAAGAGGCAAAAGGAGGGGGATCAGGAGGGAGAGAGAGAGAGAGAGAGAGAGGCAAAAAGGTGGGATCAAGAGTCAAGGAGGGGGAGAAAGGGGGATCAAAAGGGAGAGAAAAAGCCAAGGCAAAAGGAGGGGACTCGAGGGGGAGAATGAAGCAAAAGGTGGGAATCAAGAGGGGGAGAATGAGGCAAAAGGGGAGAATCAAGAGGTGGTGTGTGTATGTAAGTGTGTGTGTGTATATATATTTCAAGTACTCACCAATACCAATTACCGATACTTTTTTTGCGGTCATTTGCCAGTTTTCCAAGTACCTAAAGCATATATGCTTCTTTGTCCATTTCTTTGTCTTCTTTGTCCATTTCCGCCCACAGAGCTTTATGGTTAAGATCATGGAGTGCAGACTCATCATCAAAGAGCAGGTTAATCTCCTTGCTTTTTATGGGGTCCTTGCTATTTGGCAAACAACTAGAGGAAATAACTAAGAAGTTATCTGGAGGAAAAAGCTCGCTATTACCCCAGGATCGAAGAAATAGATCACCCCCTTTGCGTTCCACCTATAGCTCAAAAAGGCAGCCTTTTCGTGAATCAAAAACATTTCAAAACAGACCTTATGATTCCAGAAGGCAATCCTCAGCACAAGGATTCAGAGCAGGCTTCAGGAAGAAAGGACCCTGGAAGAATCAGGGAAAAAAAGAATACTCATTAAGATCAGCGGACCCTTTCTCCAGTGCCAGTAGGGGGGACATCTGGCACACTTCCTATCGACCTGGGAAAAGGAGACAGACTTAGACAACTGGGTACAGCAGGTTTATGTGGTACTTTAACCCTTTAGCTGCTGGGTTTGCATCTTTTGGGGGGTTTTCTGACACTTTTCCTACTGGTTCAGTGTTTTTTTTTTGGGGTATTCTAACGTTCTAGTGATGTTTCATGCATTTTTATTTTACTGTTTCAATTTTGTAAAATTTGAGTAAAGGCGTGCTTTACCGCATAGGCCATTTCTCCAAGGATGTTCTAGAGCCGGTTCCCATTCAGGACAGAGGTATTGGTTTTTATTAGGGTTGCACCGATATTGGTATCGGTGCCGATACCGGCATGTGCGCGAGTACTTGTATTCACGCAAATGCGGCCAATGCCAGCACCGATACCCTGTGTCAGGGTAGGTGCTGCAGAGAGGGAGCCTGGGGAGCTGCTCACAATGCTCCCCGGTCGCCTCACACCCTACTGCAGTGTTGGAGCGTTGCCGCGGGTTACCATGGCAACGCTCCGACGCTGACCTCTGCCGGGGCTCGCGAGAGAACAGAGAGCACCCAGCAGAGGAGGGTAAGGCAGGCAAAGGGGGATCAAGAGCGGATGGTTAAAGAGGCAGAGAGAGGGGTCAGGAGGGAGAAAAAGAGGCAAAAGGGACTACGGGAGAAAACAAAAGAGGCCAAAGGAGGAACGATCAGGAGACAAAAGGAGGGGGGGCCAAAAAGAGGCAAAAGGAGGGGGATCAGGAGGGAGAGAGAGAGAGAGGCAAAAAGGTGGGATCAAGAGTCAAGGAGGGGGAGAAAGGGGGATCAAAAGGGAGAGAAAAAGCCAAGGCAAAAGGAGGGGACTCGAGGGGGAGAATGAAGCAAAAGGTGGGAATCAAGAGGGGGAGAATGAGGCAAAAGGGGAGAATCAAGAGGTGGTGTGTGTATGTAAGTGTGTGTGTGTATATATATTTCAAGTACTCACCAATACCAATTACCGATACTTTTTTTGCGGTCATTTGCCAGTTTTCCAAGTACCTAAAGCATATATGCTTTAGGTACTTGAAAAACTGGCAAATGACCGCAAAAAAAGTATCGGTAATTGGTATCGGTGAGTACTTGAAAAAAAGTATCGGTACTCATACTAGGTCTTAAAAAATTGGTATCGGTGCATCTCTAGTTTTCATTCGAACCTCTTTGTGGTCTCCAAAAAGGACGGCAGTTGTCTCCCTATTATGGATTTGAAGGATCTCAATTCCATTGTGATCCGGACTTGTTATCACCAGGAGTCTCTACGGACGGTGATTGCTGCTATGTTCCCGGGGGAATTCCTTGCTTCTCTGGATCTTCAGTACGTGTATTTACATATCGCCATTCATCTAGAGAGCCGGAACTATCTCAGATTTGCCTGAGACAGAGGACACTTTCAGTTTTCAGCTCTTCCCTTTGGTCTGACGACAGATCCTCAAGTTTTTAACCATGTCCTGGGAGCTTTAGTGTCCGTCCTCCACCACAAAGGCATCAGAATTACTCCATACATGGACAATCTGCTTCTGAAAGCCCCCTCTGTGGAACTTCTTTATCAGCAGGTTCAGCTATGCATTCACGCTCTCACCCATCACAGGTGGATCATCAACATGGACAAATCAGATCTTGTCCCAACCCAGTGTCTGGTCTTCCTGGGCCTTCTCTTTGACACTCAGAAGAGCATGGTGTTTCTCACGGACGAGGTAGCTCACCAGATCCCCCACAGGGTTTCTGCAGTCCTTTTTTGAGAAGAACCCACATGGTCTCAGAGCACCCCCAGCCACTGGACGTTGCGATAGTACTGCCCCAACCCATATTTCAGAAGCATCGACCTCCAACGTGAATGGAAGGGAAGGGTTAGGATGGGACAGTACTGGGGGAGATGCAAAAGCGTATTTTAATGTCTGAAAAGCATGCTCAGCAGCATCAGACCACTGGTAAGGATTAGCGCCCTTGTCCGTAAGGTCAGTCAGAGGTTTAACAACGGTAGAGAAGTTATGGATAAGCTTCCTGTAATAATTAGCAAACCCAAGAAAACGCTGAATTGCTTTTAACCCCTTGGGTTGTGGCCACTGCAAGACTGCTGTGAGTTTCTCCTGGTCCATGGCAATACCATCCTTAGAGATCACGAAACCCAAAAAAGGCACTTTGGACCTGTGAAACGAAGCAAGACCTCGGACACATCATTGATGTGTTGGGACAGATTGGCAGAGTGTATGAGTATGTCATCAAGGTAGACTACTACACAGTACTGTAGCAAATCAAGGAGGATATCGTTAATAAATTCTTGAAATACAGCGGGTGCGTTACAAAGACCAAATGGCATAACTAGGTATTCATAATGCCCAGATCTGGTATTAAATGCTGTTTTCCACTCATCCCCCACTCTTATTCTGATCAGGTTATAGGCAGCACGTAGGTCTAATTTCTTAACAATGGAAGAATCTTTTAACCTGTCAGATAGCTCAGTAATGAGTGGTATGGGGTATGCATTCTTGGACATAAGTTTATTTAATCCCCAGTAATCAATGCAAGGCCTTAACTCGCCACTCTTCTTTTTCACAAAAAAGAACCCAGCACCAGCAGGTGAGGAAGACTTCTGAATAATCCCTCTATTAAGGGTGTCCTCAATGTATTCCTCCATGGCCCGATTCTCCTCGCACAACTGCGGATACGTGCGGCCCCTAGGGGGCACAACCCCAGGGGGTAAATCAATGGCACAATCGTATGCCCTATACTGGGGCAATGTGCTAGCCTCTCCCTTTCTAAAAACGTCACTGAATTGATGGTATTCAGCTGGCACAGAGGGAGAGGCACATAAAATCTTAAAAGGATGAGTCATACAATGCTTCATACAGTACTCGGACCAAGACGTGATCTCGCAACTCTGCCAGTCAAACTGGGGATTGTGCAAATGTAACCATGGAAACCCCAGAATGACCACATGATGAGGAGAATGGATAATCTGAAATTGCTGTTCCTGCATGTGGAGGGCCCCAATAGTCATAGAAATCGGAATAGACTCCATAGTTATCTGAGCTGGTTCAAGCGGTCTGCCATCAGTGGCCTCAATGGCTAAGGGAGATTCCCTTCTGACCAATGGAATCTTATGTAATGCAGCAAATGAATTATCCATGAAGTAACCAGCCGCGCCGGAATCAACCAGAGCCAGAACCTCCACTGAGTGTTCTGCCCAAAAAAACACCACCGTATCTGAGTGGTAACGGAGCAGAAGCCGTTAACCCTTTAACTGAGGCCACAGCTGCCAAGGACTGACACTCCGGTGTCAAAACTGGGGACACCCCCGGATTCTGAACTGGTTTATCGAAATGCAGCGTGCGCTCAAGAATAGTTTGTATGGCCAGTGCCAGCTGGTCTAAACGCTGCTCATGTACATCCATCCTCCAATGGATGTTCTGTGTATTTCCCTCACCTTTACTGTCTGAGGTCATGGCCCTTTCGTACTGTAACGGTTTGTTTGACACACAGACACAGTGGTTTAGGATAAAACACAGTTTTATTGAAATCACAGTAATAAAATAACCTTCACAGGTCCTGTAGTATATAAGCTGAATAATACAGACACGCGACAGGTTATATATACATATGCCTACATAGGTCCAGCATAAACATAAAGTCCACCACAGTCTATAATGACATAGGTCAGGCAGATTATAATGGATTCCCAGGAGCAAGGTACTGCATGGGTTAATGGTCTTCTTTGCGTGTAAAAAGTCCCATGTGCAGAGAATTCTGTGATGGGGCTCTCTGTATATAGACAGCTGAAGGATTCGTAATGCCCAGAAACAGATAAGCAGAACTAACGTGAACTGCCTAGGCAGCAATGGGAACAGAGACACATAAGGTACTTCCGTAGCAGTAACGGAGACCAGACCACTTGCACTCTGCCGGAACAGTAACGGAGGCAGACACATGCACTCTGCAGAAGCAGTAACGGAGACAAACTGGTGGCTCACTGCCGGAGCAGTAACGGAGGGAGACTCTTGCACTTAGCAGAGGCAGTAACGGAGACTAGGCCCAAGGTAAACTGCCGTAGCGGTAATGGAGGCTGACACTTGCACTCTGTAGAGGCAGTAACGGAAGCAAACCGGTGGCTCACTGCCGGAGCAGTAACGGAGGCAGACACTTGCACGCTGCAGAGGCAGTAATGGGAACTAGGCCCAAGGCAAACTGCCGTAGCAGTAACGGAACAGGCCACTGGTACTCTGCAGTAGGAAATGGTGACACAATTGCCAGACAGTCAGAATGTCTCCTAGGCGACACAGCACAGGAACGTCAGCCAAGCCAGGTCGAATCACGGAGCAGAAACGTCAGCCAAGCCGGGTCGGATCACGAAGCAGGAACGTCAGCCAAGCCGGGTCGGATCACGAAGCAGGAACGTCAGCCAAGCCGGGTCGGATCACGGAGCAGGAACGTCAATCAAGCCGGGTCGGTAAACAGGAGCAGGAACGTCAGCCAAGCTGGGTCGGTACACAGGAGCAGGTGCAGAAGAATAGTCAGGCAATCTGGGTCGGTACACAGGAGCAGAACATAATATGCGGAGTAGTCAGGCAGGCCAAGTCGGTACACTGGGAATCACTGAGCAGAAACAAACACTGGCACAGGAACATCACGACAGGGCACCGGAGGGGTGCCAATAGCCCAGTATATAAAGATCATACTGGGTGGGACAAAGACACGGTAGCCAATGGGAGCAAAGCACAGGATAGACTGA
Organism: Rhinophrynus dorsalis; assembly: GCA_037306005.1. NCBI lineage: Eukaryota > Metazoa > Chordata > Amphibia > Anura > Rhinophrynidae > Rhinophrynus > Rhinophrynus dorsalis. Next base: position 408,387,146 of record CM074720.1, on the reverse strand, counting down.
CAGAAAAACAACAAAGGAGCACGGGCACTGTGGTAGTAGTTTTATGGTTTTCAAAGATTTTAGTATCTTTGAAGTGGTGGAAATATAAAAAAAACGTATTTATTCTTATAGTGCCAACTTTTGGAAATAATTGAGCACTTCAGCCAGGGGGTAGAAAGGCAAGTAACCCCTCATGTGATGAGGGTGAATGTCTACTTTCCAAAATGGTATACATTTTATACCTTTCCTTCATGTATCTAAAAGTTATGAACATTTTAGTTCAAGCAGCCATTTCCAAAGAAGAAAACAGGTAGGTGTTGTTATGTGCTTCTCATACCAATGGGGTGCCATTTTTCTCCTAAGTGCACTAGCTAATGAATACAGTTGGAAATGCTATGGCTTTCACAGATTTCACTACATTTCAAGGGGCAGAAATGTAAGAAAATGCCTTTTTTTTTCATTAGCGCCACTTTCTGGAGGCATTTGTGCACACCAGGCTTGGGGTAACAAGGCAAGTTACCCATCAATAGATGCGGCAGGGTGTCTTCTTTCCAGAATGGTATGGTTTATGTACCCTTCCTTCACTTCTGTGGTTGTTATAACCATTTTTGTACAGACAAGTAATGTTTGAGAAAATGCTAGAAAAATTTTAGGTTTTAGTAGGTGTAGTTTTGCTCTTCTAGCGCCCCCTGAGGTAGGTAAACTCATACCAACAGGGTGTCATTTTTCTCCTAAGAGCACTAGCTAATGAATACAGTTGGAAATTCCATGGGTTTCACAAATTTCAGTACATTTGAAGGGGCAGAAATGTAAGAAAATGACTTTTTTTTTCATTAGCGCCACCTTCTGGAGGCATTTGTGCACCCCAGACTTGGGGTAACAAGGCAAGTCATCCCACATTAGATGCAGCAGATTGTCTGCTTTCCAGAAATATATAGTTTTATATAGTTATTCCACTGTTTTAGGGTAGCTTTACCACATAAACCCTAGAATGCGCAAATTAGTTTATAAAGTTGAAAGTGTCATTTTGCGCTGCTGGTGAGTAGGGCTCTACGCTAGCCATGGACGTAGGTAAAACTATACAAATTTGGTATTTTTTTGCTTGGGAGACTCGGGGCTTTTTCAAATAATTGAAACTTTTTTAATCAAGGTAAATGTTTTTGATACATAGTATGTGATTTTAGCAAAATGAGTAAATTTTCACTTTTTTTGTCATTATGACATCATAGCTTTTTGCACGATGTAAAAGTCTCTTCATGTAAGGTACCACGAGAAATCTCAATTTTGTTCTGAAAAAAACAATATATAGTTTTCCATATGTAACTAAAAATGCCCAGAGGAAATGAAGCCTAAACAGAAGGATAGCAAAAATGCTGAAAAAGTGTCTGGCCTGCAGGGTACAGGAAATGACCCAAGCTTCTGGCACTGAAGGGGTTAAATAATGTATCACAGTCTATGTGTTGTATTGATGTTGTTAATATTTTGAAGTTAACCTTTTTAAAATTAGGGGTTTTAGTTTAACCTATACAGTTTTGCGTTTATCAAACTGATCTCAAATTAAATCATGTTGTGATCACTGTTTCCAAAATGTTCACCCACTTTAATATTGGATGCCATGTCTATGTTATTTGGTATCACTGTGTCCAAAATTTTGTTATTTCTTATTGGCACTTCCATCATTGGGCAAGTAGTTATCCCTAAGCATGCTTGCAAACCTGCTTCTTTTAGGCCTGTGACAGGTCTAATTTCTCCAGGTTATATCCCAAGATGTGCAGCTTTTTTCACTTGCAATAACAGTTTGGCCTCAACATTCTCATCAATATTTGGTGGTTTGTAGCATATAGCGTAAGGTCTGTTAAATTATGGAATTCATTGTCCAATGATGTGGTTATGGCAGATACAATGGATACTTTTAAGAGACGATTAGATATATTTCTTTCAAAAGGGAACATACAGGCTTATACTGTGTATTAGTAGGCAAACAGGAAGGTCTGATAAAGATTAGCTTATTTGGAAGCAGGAAAAGCTATATAATCCTCTTGTCTTTGGGTTATGAGGTAAAGGTTGAACTTGATGGACTTTTTTCAACCTAATTTACCATATTATTATGATACTCACCATCACCTTTTTTTGTTTTACCCTTTTATCCACAGTTAGCTTACATTTCTACACACATTATCCCCAGTTTCCTCACACATATTTCTCCCCTTAAACTTGGATTTAGATCTGGTTTCAAACTGAGACACACCACCCCCTTGTCTGTTAATCCTATCTCTCCTAAACAGGGAATAGCCATCAATATTTACAGCTCAATCATGTTTATCATCCCACCACTTTAAAGTTATACTAATTATGTCCAAAAGCTTTAACCACCAGCAATTCCAGCTGTAACATTTTGCCCACCATACTTATTGCATTCACCAACATACAATTAATTTTGTCTTCATTATGAATTTTACCCACTACTTGCCTTTTTTTACATCTGCATTCAATAGGAATTCCTCTCTATTAGCTACATATATCCCCATCCCTTCTCCACCACCATGATCCTTTACTTGTACCCAGTTCCTAGCTGCACTATTTACCCCATTTTACTAGCTATACCCCCCAATTCCTCAAACCTTCTAAGCATTCCATCCCCTAGCACAACATCTCCATTACCATCAAGGGAGAACTCCATCACTGCCATACAGATTGTAAAAGAGCAAAGTCTGCCCAGTGCTCTAAAAACCCCAAACCCTTCTTCCTGCAGCAATACTTAAGCCATTCATTAAGCTCCCTGAGCTCCCTCTGCCTACGTGCACTGGCGCACAGCACTGGTAGTATTTTAGAAAATACTACCCTGGAGGTCTTTGCCTTGAACTTGCACCCTGGATTGAGTCAATATCATGCAGCATTGCAATACCTCTTTCCAGATCCAGTATCTTACATTCCAATAAGATATGCTCAGACTTGCTACTTGCTACATTAAAGTTCTACAAATAACAATATTTTCACGTTTCTCCCTTTTCTATCTTTGTTATTATATACAAACCTTCTTCTGTTAGCTTGTATATTTATTTTTTGTTATAAAAACTATTACAGGAGCAGCAAATGTTTTGAATGAAACAACGTCTCTAAACACCTCTCTGTTTTTTTTGTGCTTTTATGGCATACATAGTCTTATGTTTCATTTCTCCAGTGGCTGTTCCTACAGTACTGCCTCCACTCAGCCTCATCGTTTCCCGCACATGGACTGGAAAGCACGGGGAGTTCCTTACATGCAGACACAGTCAGCAGCAGTATGAAGGCTCTTATTCTGATGCTGCGCAACTCCGCACCCAGCCATCCAGATGCACCACATCAGCAGAGCAGCCAGTGAGAGAGGGACACCAGTCCTACTAGCTAAAACTACTCCTAACAGGCACCGTCCTCGCCACGAAGGCGCAGACGCATGAGACAAAATACTGAAAAATGAAGAATCAAATCCGTGAGTTTATCACTACGCGGATTTGATTATTCATTACACGAATGTGCCCATAAGCACATTAAAATAGGCCCTGACTTAATCACTCTACCCCTTGTATACTAAATGTAAACTGTAAAATGGCGCTATTTAAATAAAAATATACATACATACATGTAACCTGAGACACTTATGAAACTACGCTACACTGTATATTGCTGTGCTCAGTGGTATATAGGTATATACAATTGTATAAATAGGCAGATGCAATAAGCCAAAGTGGGGCAGTAGCTGAGCAATGTGTTGTGTACCCCTCTAGCACTCAAAGGCTTAAAAACTGAAAGTCCCTATTGATTTAAATTGGATTTCTACCCCTCTTGAATACTACAGAGGTCTCCATACGTTTCTTCACAAAGCACTGGAGACTTTCTTAGCGTTCAAGGAGTTAAAACTTCAATTTAAACCAACGGGAATTCATAGTTCCCCATGGTGTGTTGATTTGCTTCAGAACTGAACCACTTTTCTTAGTATGCAGTAGGCAACCTTTGTCTCTCCGGTAGTGGAAACTTGGATTTGTAGTCCCCAGCTGCTGGAGATACAGAGGTTCCCTATTCCTACCGCAGTACTTCAGGCATAGTTTTCATGATTTATATTTGTAAATACTTTCTTAGAAACTAGTCTTATACATTCTTACATTAATATCTAGAATGGAAAGAAAAATACTATTATCCAGAAATATGTTTTAATCTCAAACATTTTGAACTTGAAATAAATAATTCCCATACATCACATTTTCATCTTTTTTTTCAGAAATATTGTTTATAATACAAATATACTGGCAACATAATAATAATAAAGGTGCTTTTAGTTTCTATTGTCCTACAAATTCAGGTGTTTCTCTGAATTAAACTCGACGGGAAGTTTTGAGTCTTACGCTCTGTTTGGAAAACATTAGGGCATCTTCTTTTGATTTCATGCAATTCTTTACAAACTCTGTCACCTTGCTAAGTCCTTCTGCCAGGCCCTGTCCAGTGAGTGCACAACATGGCTGCACGTACCAATCGCGGTCTGAACAATGCTTCTTCATGTTAAATTTCCGTGTTATCTCTTCAGCATTCAGTGCTCCTGGTAGGTCCTGTTTATTTGCCAGCAGGACCACTGGAACATTTTTTATCAATTCATTTTGCAAGATGAGTTGAAATTCTTTCTTTGATTCATCAATATGTTGCTTGTTGGTGCTGTCCACTACATACACAAGTCCATCAGTGTTTTCAAAGTAGTAGCACCAAAATGATCTCATCTTCTGTTGCCCTCCAACATCCCACATGGTTAATTGCAAGTGCTTCTCTGTGTGGATCATCTCCACATTAAAACCTACCGTGGGGATCGTTGAAAAGGGCTCTTTAAACTTGAACTTATACAGTACAGTGGATTTTCCTGCTGCATCCAGGCCTAGTATCAGGATCCGTGCCTGCTTTACCTTGGAGTGAGTGGAACCTGACAAACCCATGTGTCAATTCCTTTATGCGAGATGGGGAAGTAAGACAGAGAATATGAATTGCATGATATCTTACACCAGTGGGATCTGTGTACTTATAAGCTGCCTTATCAGCACAGAGAAAGGTGTATTGTTTATGAAGGTTTAATGTCCATGCTTGTCACAAAGGTGGAACTGTCATGAGTAATAAAGCGCAATCAATAAGAGCAACCAAAGTCCAAAGTATTTGAACAGAGCCTGGTGTGAAAGTTGTACTGTCTAATATCAAATATTGTTGTTAAAAAAAATAAATAAATAAATAAAAATAAAAAATATATGAACTATTTGGATGCTAGATACGTCTTCAGTACATTGCCTCACAACTAAGGCATCTCTGTCATCCAGTGTGTTAATGTATTAGAAAATGCAATGGGAGAAAAGAAAAGTCAGCACTAACCCTTTCACTGCCAACGGATAGGTAAAATAAATCTTTTGAAACTGTTTCATTTGAAGGATGTTGCAAGGGATATTTACCAGTCTGTAAAATCGCCTGATTTTGCATCTAGGAAAGGATGACAGGATTATTTTTTTATCCTGTGGGAATTGAGCATAATCCTATATAATAATTCACTAAAACATAGTTAATGACGCAGTCATGCTCAGTAGAGACTGCCCGTGCTGCGACTGATACGGAGCTGGAAGCTTCGAAGGAGTGTCCAGCTCTGTATCAGCTGCGGCGCTGACAGTGTCTGCTGCGCATGACTGCTCTGCGACCAGCTGGCAGTGGCACTGTGACCCGTGTAACGGGCTCTTCAAGTAGTAGTTAAATATTTCGCCTTTTCGTGGAAGTTCACACAGGAAGGAAAACAGACCGAATCCGGTAGTATGTGGCTGGAAGTTTAAATCTTTGAACTTCAGAGGGTTTCCAGAGCATTGCAAAGCAATACATTGGATACCCCTCTGACACTCAGTGGGTTAAAGGGCAACTTTAAAGAGACGGTGCCCTTTTGCCAGATTTGCTTCTCTGGGAGCTGACCTGCTGAGGAAGCTTTGGCAGACCAGTGTCTGAACTGATTGAAGGTCTGTAAACAGACTCCCGGGGCTTCCTCATTGGTCCCGTGAGAATTGACTGAACAGTAGGACTGAAGTCTTGCTGTTTGGCCTCATTGAGATGCATGTGTGGCCTTCATAGGCTCAAGTGAAAGGCTTCCAAGTTCAACACTTAAAGGGTCTCCATGCGCAATCCTCAAAGTTTGTTGGTGTAAGGTACATATTTCCCAGTCGAGTTCCATTCTGATCCCAGCCTAAAGGGTTAGTTTTCTGAGACCCCAAATGGCTGCTAAGAGTGTTTTGAGGCTGAAAATTCAGCCACTGACAGTTTTCTAAGTCTGCTCCCATAGGAGCAGAATTGATAAAACAATAATTGCTCTTTAAACCCATCAATTTCAGTGGTTTTAATTTTCTGGCATATATACACCATCACATATGCATCTGTACACACACACACACACACACACACACACACAAACAAACTTTCATCAGCACACAAACTTGTATGAGAACACCCATCCCTGTTTGCATTACTAGCCTCTCTGTGCACTGAAATAGACAAATAACATTTTGTTACTAACATTTGAGAAAATGACAATGATATGACAAACCAATCTTTCATGTACTATGCAGCATTAGATGCAAGGCTTGGGTTGCACCTTTACTACTCATTACAGTAGGTACATGCTCTTGGTTGAGGCATAGTAACATAGTAAATTTGTTTGAAAAAAGACGAGTCCATCAACATGCCTTACTTTAAAAAACACTTTCTCTGCTGAAGGTGAAAACAATACATTTAAAAAACAATTCTTAAAGCTAAAGGTATGCAATTCTGTATCATAGGGGACATACAAAACGTCTCCAAATTCTCATTGATTTAAATAGAGCCTTTAACCCCTTGAGTTCTGGAGCAATGTGTTAGAAACCGCTGTAGCATTCAGTGGGTTAAAAGCCCATTTAATTGAATGGGAATTTTTATTTCCCCCTATGGTGCAGTTGTTTTGACCCAGAATTGTACCTTAAAGGGATAGTAATATTTAATATGTAAAAAATATATATATATATATATATATATGTTGTAGGGTTTATCCACCTGAGTAAAACAAGGGTACTCCCACTGCTGAGAGATATTTTATTAAAAAATTATAACAGCTCAAACTTAAATTTTTTTAGGTGCAATATCACAGTGGCCTGAAAATTTACAGTGGCGCTGTTGTTACACCATCCTATGGACTGCTCTGGTCCGTAGACAATAAATCTCCATAGTATGGTGTAGCAATGGCGCCATTGTAAACTTTCAGGCCACTGTGATATTGCACCTCAAAAATTAAAGTTTGAGCTGTTTTTTAATAAAATATCTCTCAGCAGTGGGAATACCCTTGTTTTATTCAGGGACAGAAACCCTACAACATATATTTTTTACATCTTAAGTATTACTATCCCTTTAAAGGGGAAGTTCAATAAAGTAAACAGTGCAGTTATGGAGCAAACAAACTGTACAGCAGGGCACAAATAAAAACAGATCACACTGTCTGACAGTTTATATTTGGGCTTCAAGTGGTGTTTAGCTTAGATCTACATTAAAAGGACAAAATATGGAACAAGGTCAAAGTCAACAACTTGTGTCTGAGCACCAGGTATAGGAGTTTCCCAATCTATTAACACAGCAAGAATAAGTGATATCGCCACCAAAAGATTATATGATATTGACTTGATTGTCTGGACTGTCCTTGAGCTGTGTCAGCAGGTGGGGAGAGTACAAGCTTGTAGACTAGGAATTGCTGTCAGAAGAAAGCACTGCTGTGGTCAAATACATAAAACGTGTAGAGAACCATTAGTTGAATGAAACCATTGACAAATATCCTAACATTAAACAAACATTACCATAATACAGTATAGGACACATACAGTTTGGCTCCATGTTCAAAACTGGAATAATTCTAGGGAAACCAAACTATGTATAGGGGGACAAATACAAATTGTATTTATCTCAGTTTTGTTCTAGGATGCCATGCTCATTAAAGGGATAGTAATGCTTCACAAAAACAGCAGCTCCAATTAATTTTCATAGTATTTTAGCCATAGAGAGGGTTATTTTGATACTGTCAGAGTTGTAGTTCAAGAGTAATTGAATGATAAAAGTATCCCTCTCCTGTCCCTTTTACCTACTGTAAGCCACCTCCCCACAGATGTGGAATCTGGTCCACAGACCAGACAGCTTACAGCAAAGGACAATCTTCTTACTGTGAAAACAATGAAAGCCATACCCTTTTTGACAGGTTTTTAAGGTTTTTCCCTGAAACTCTTGACAGTACTGAAATAACACTCTCCATTGCCCAAATACTATGAAGACTATATTTATCATGAAACATTACTATCCCTTTAAAAGTAATGGGCATTTATAGATTTTTATTAGAGTGCAATTAGTGTTCAACAGAATTGCTCCACTTGTCTTTATACATTGGGCACAATGGCCCACATTTATGAAGCTAAAGATTAACAGTTCTGGAGCAAACCAGCTGCACCATTAGGAGCAAAGGAACATTTCCATAGATTTAAATTGGAAGTCGTCCTCTCACTGATATTATACAGTTTGCAGTTTCATAACAATTTCTTAGTCATTATTGCCTTTATACTGGGGGAGTTCACATTTTGTTTCTTCAAGGGCCAGACTGATAAATGAACAATGGATCAAGTTCTATATACTAATAAATATTATATTCGGGGGTTACAGAGACAGATAATGATAATGTATAGTAAACATGTAAAATTAACAAGAGTGTTGCTTAAATCCCTTGCCGTAGCTAACCCAAGGGTCATGAGGAGCAGTAAGGAGGTTAGAGGCCTCACCTTAAGGAAATAGTAAGAGAGAAGGTGTAGGAGGGTGGGGGTAATGTGGCTGCTTGCTTGAGGTGCTGGTGGGATGGAGGGTTTATAAAGCCTCCAGTCCCTCCTACAAAAATCAGGCTTTTAGCCTTAAACTTGTATTCGGGGCTTATGGAGACCAATAATGATAATGGATAGTAAATGTGTAAAGTTAACAGGAGTCTGGCTTAAAACCCTGGGCTGTAGCTAACCCAAGGGTCATAAGGAGCAGTAAGGTTAGAGGCCAAAAATAAGGGTAGGTAGTGCTAGTGAGTTAGTGATTGAAAGGCGCATTGTATTTCGTGGCTGGGATCCAGAACATATCTTGTAAATGACGAACGCCATCTACCCATTCTTTGAATAAAATAGTCTGGTACTTGATTCGTAGAAGCAAGAGTGGCCCGAATACAAGAAGGGGTTTAATTGTAAACTACTGAGAATGATTCTTAAAGGGATAATAATACTTAAATATTACTAATTCCCATATTGTAGCTACGGTAAAAAGATTTGATTTGTCCCCAGGTTCATCTCTCAAACCTTTATGGCTCAGCCGCAGAGCCACCTGATGCAAATAAGACCGGATATCCCAGCAGTCAGTACAACGCTGACTTCAGGGAAGGGGGAGGGAGGGGGAAACTTTGCGTTCGGTTATCTCTCAAACCATAAAGGTTTGAGAGGTGAACCTGGGGACAAATCAAATCTTTTTACCATAGCTACAATATGGGGATTAGTAATATTTAAGTATTACTATCCTTTTAAGAAGCTAACAATGAACTGGTACTAAGAGGGCCATAAGGCATGGGCAGTAATGGGCCTGAGTTGGGATTGAAGGCCAAAAGGGGTAGCAAATTGGTTAGTATAGCGACTGGACACCAGTTGCCAGCAGTGGCGAAGTAGTGGCAAAGTAACAAATGTCTATTCCAGTATGAAGAGTATCAGTTTTGAAATGGCTAGATTGATTATGAAGCGGGGTAAATGAGAGAGCGGTAACAGGAATAGCGGGATGGGGAGGGATGTGGAAGATGAGCGAATCAATGTACAGATGAGAGGTGGCCGACTGAATCGAAAAACCTTCGGCCTCTGTATGGGGAGGTAAGGTAGGGACAACAACCTTCGGCCTCTGCGAAGAGGTAAGGCTGGGGAAATTAAGATTTCCTTGAGACACTCTCTATGGCCTCAGAAGAGGTAAGGATGTCTGGTGAATCCCAAGAAAGTCAGGCCACCTCATATGCTGACGATTTCCTTCGGCCTCTGGCGAGGTAAGGAAAATGTCAGGTGAGTGCAGTAGGGTAAGGTGTGTGTAGGTGAACCTTTGGTCCCTGTGGTGGGGTAAGGCATGTGTAGGTGAACCTACGGCCCCTGCGGTGGTGTAAGTTGTGTGACAGGGAAGAAGTTTTTTTTTGTTTTTTAATGTTAAAGCTGAGACAGAAGAAAGGTAAGTGAGGGAGTGATCCTGCGGCAAGGCAGTGCTGGCAGGAGCGGATTCGACCACAAATAGCGAAAAGAAGCGGATGGGAGAATGGATATAGTAAAGAAGAATGGCAAGGGGGAATAACTGAGATGGGAAGCTGAAACTTATGACGGGGGTAAGGAGTGTCCCATCAGCCCGCACCTAGTTACACCCCTGATTTGATAGACTGGACTATAATGCAAAGCAATACTGTGAAAATAAAATGTAGCTTTAATCAATTTTTTTTTTTAATAATTTTTCTTATGTGTCCCTTGCACAGCATACACATGGGTGGTTTAGCTCCGCCTCCCAGCTGGTAGGACCAATCCAAAAAGGTTTAAATAGGCTGGACTTCCCTTTACTGCCAGTTTTAGTTTGGTCCTAGTAGCTGGGGGACGGAGGCGTTAAGCCTCCTACGTTTCGCTGCTCCAATTTGTTATTTTTACCTGCCCTCTAACAGCGGAGGGTAAAGCCTCGTTGTCCTGATATTCTCCGACAGAGAAGGATCGCATGGGACGCAGAATCTACCGTGTATAGGTCCGGTTCCTTCTGTGTATGTGTCCGTTCTCTTTCCCATGTGCAGCTTGCCTTCCTGACGGCCAAACGAGGGATCTCTGTCACAGTCGCACTAATGTCACGCTGCCACCGGATGTAGGCGCAGTGTGCGTTCCAGCAGTGACACGCATATCGGCGGGTTCATGGGGAAGCATTTATCCAGAAGGACTCTATAAAATGCGGTAAGATTCTGCTATTTTTACACATCTTTTTTGAATTATTGCTTATTTTCTTGGTTGATTGCACTGTTTAAGGGCCCATTATGTCTACGGCTCCTGCGAATGAGAAACCCAAGACCATGGAGACTGCTTCCTCAAAGGAGGACAAGCCAGCTCCTAAATTTAAGAACTGCTCTGGTTGTGAGACAAAAATTCCAGAGTCAGCAAAATTATGTCCAGATTGTCTTAATAAGATATCAGGTCCAGATGTTCCAGGTCAATTTAACCCCTTAGTGGTCACTTAACGCCCGTCTAACATTTTTTTTTTTTTCTCCGAAGAATCCGGAGTCCCCGAACGGCGTGCAGCCGTGCGGGGATCCGGATTTCCTGGACGTACATGTACGTCCTCTGTCACTAAGTGACAGCCACAGAGGACGTACATGTACGTCCATTGTCGCTAAGGGGTTAAGGAATTTCTAGCATGGATGAAGACATCCATGTAGGAAACTTTTTCTGTTATGCAGGAGTCAGCAAAGTAGAGGCCCAGGGTATCTGACCCTGAGGAGGGGCCGCCTTCTGCTATTTATGATGAAGATTATGGTAGTATTATGGAAGGATCCTCAGTTTCCTCTGCTGAGGAGGGTGAGTTGGTAGAGGAGACCGGGGCGTTTAATATGGACAAACTAGAAGGTCTAATAAAGGCTATGAGGAAGACATTAGGGCTCACTGATACTCATAAAGAGCTGGATGTAATGGATACAGCTTTTCTAGGGCACAAAAAGCCAGTCCCTATTTTTCCTGTTCACAGCTCCATTCAGGATATGGTAAAGAAAGAATGGAGCCAGGGAGATAGAAGGGTTTCTGTTTCTAGAAGACATCAGAAAATGTACCCTTTTGCAGAGGAGGATACTGTATCCTGGACTTCAGTTCCTAAAGTTGATGCGGCTGTAGCACAGATATCTAGGAGGACAACCTTCTTACTAGAAGATGGAACATCTTTAAAGGATACAATGGATAGGAGAGCTGACAATTCTCTAAAGAAACAGGTTTCTGTTATAGGACAGAATTTAAAGTCAGCTACAGCCTTGGCCTGTATTTTTCGTACTTTAAGAATATGGCTGTCTGAATTTGAGGACAAAATTGAATCATCGGTTTCTAGGTCCAGACTTATTAAAGAACTGGCTATTATGAAGGATGCTATTAATTTCTCATGCGATGCGTCCTTGGATAACTTCAGATTGTTAGCCAGATCCTCAGCACTTTCGGTCACTGCAAGAAGAGCTTTATGGATTAAGGCATGGGACGCAGACGCAGTTTCCAAAAATAGGTTGGTGTCATTACCTTTTGAAGGAAAGGCTCTTTTTGGTGAAGGATTAGAAGAAATCATAAAAAGATCATCAGGAGGTAAGAGTTCCTTCTTACCCCAAGAAAAGAGCCAAAGGGTAACTTCGTCACCATGGTCTGGATATGGGAACAGGAGACAATCCTTTCGTGAATCCAGACGCTATCAACCAGGAAGATCCTATGACCAAAAGAGAAGACTTATCCCGCAGGGTCCTAGGGGAAACACTAAGAAGGAATTCCCTAATAGGACCCAATTTAGAAAGGAATCACAATGAGGAGAAGTGGCCCTGTTTCCACATCCAGTCAGGGCAGGCTGGAGCAGTTTGCCGGCAAATGGAAGACCATTTTTCAAGGCAAATAACGTCATCAATCCCTGTATCAAAGACAAAGACCAGACTAATGAATGTAGCTACAAAGGAGCTCCTAGAAAACGCGGTCATAGAACCCGTTCCTCCATCACAGAGGGGTCAGGGGATCTACTCCATACTATTTTCTGTCCCCAAACAATTGGGCAGAATCAGGCTTATCCTAGATCTAAAATTCCTGAACAAATACATAAAAATAAGAAAATTCAAGATGGGATCAACCGCGTCAGTGATCATAGCAGTATATCTGGGAGCTTATCTAGCCAGCATCGATGTACAGGATGCTTACCATCAGATACCGATCAGAAGGAGTCATCGGAAATATCTAAGATTCATTTACAACAAACAACACCTTCAGTTCAGAGTACTTCCCTTCGGACTGGCCTCTGCTCCAAAGGTTTTTACAAAGGTTCTCGCCCCTTGTCTAGAAGAAATAAGGAAACAGGGAATAAAGATTCTTCCTTACCTAGACTACCTTCTAGTGATAGAAGAATCACAACTGAAGGCAAGATGCAGTGTTCAAATTTGCCTGGATCATTTATCCAGGATGGGATGGCTTGTAAACTACTCAAAAAGCCATCTTGTTCCAGCCCAGATCTGCACATTTCTGGGAATTCAATTCAATACCAAGACAGGGAAAGCTGTTCTTTCCAAGGACAGACAAAGAAGGATAAAGGATTGTGTGGTCAGGTTCCTGAAGAACTCCTCAGCCACAGCCATAAGGTATTCCAGACATCTGGGTCATCTATCATCAGCCATCCAAATTCTGCCTTGGAGCAGAACACACATGAGAGAGTCCCCCAAAAATTTCTAAAATATTGGAGGAAGGATTCCTCCAATTATTTACAGGTCATTCCTATTTCGCATACAACAAAGAGAGAGCTAAGATAGTGGACGTCAAACAAGAATATGAGCAAGGGAAGAGATCTCAGAATTCAGAAATGGGAAATCCTGACTACGGATGCCAGCCTCAAGGGTTGGGGAGGCATATGGAGACACAAAATAGTACAGGGCCTATGGTCAGACAAAGAAAGGACTCAACACATAAACGAGCTAGAACTGAAAGCAGTTTGGAATTCAATAAGACAACTGAAATCCCATCTGATAGGAAAACCAGTTATGATAAGATCAGACAACATGACTACTGTAATGTAAATCACAAAACGGGGGCACAAGAAGTCAAGCCCTCAACAGCTTGGCAGTGAAGATACTACTCTGGTCAGAAAGGAATTTGGAACAACTGACTGCTTGCCACATTGCAGGACAGGTAAACTCTCAAGCAGACTACCTCAGCAGAACCCAGTTGGATCCAGGCAAATGGGAACTAAATCAGAAGGTATTCAAAAGCATAACAGATTGGTGGGGAATTCCAGAGGTGGATCTGATGGCAACCGCCCAGAATGCCAAGATTCAGAAGTTTATATCCAGATGGAGAGATCCTCAGGCAATAGCTCAGGATGCTTTACAGGTAATATGGAACTTCAGACTAATGTACATTTTCCCTCCCATCCCAATCTTGCAACAGGTAAGAGGCAAGATAGAGAGACTTTTCCATAATCTGGGTCTAGTCCGTTGCATTTCAGTCTATCTTAACAGAACATCAGACTTTAGGAAGCCTGAAACTCTGCTTCAAAGCCTTCCCTTTCTAGATGGATCAAGGGCTGAATCAATTTAGCTTACTCTTCAGCTTCTTAAGATCTACCATTGAAGGTTAAAGCTCATTCAACCAGGGCCATAGCAACATCTTGGGCCCAAAAGGCAGTAGCATCGCCCGAGGAAATTTGCAAGGCAGCAACCTGGACATCTATTTCTACTTTCATTAAACATTATCGGCTGGACACCCTTGCCTCAGCTGATGCAAAATTTGGAAGAAAAATTTTGGAAGCAGTGGTTAAGAGTTAAGGGTAGGATGATTCCCATTTATATATACTGATTTATTAGATTTCCCTCCCTAATATAGTACTGCTATGGGAAGTCTCATGTGTATGCTGTGCAAGGGACACATAAGAAAAGGTGAAATTTACTCACCGATATTTCTTTTTCTTCTGTGTCCCTTCACAGCACGCCCTACCCTAAACAAAGTATTATTTTTGTATCTGAATATTTTGATTTACACTAACTTCTTATATCATTTTCAGCTTGGACAATAGTAAACTGGCAGTAAAGGGAAGTCCAGCCTATTTAAGCCTTTTTAGATTGGTCCTACCAGCTGGGAGGCGGAGCTAAACCACCCATGAGTATGCTGTGAAGGGACACAGAAGAAAAAGAAATATGGGTGAGTAAATTTCACCTTTTTTTGTTTGCTAATACTAAAACGGGTGTGAGGAAAACTGAAAGCGCCCTGAAGCAAAGGAATTTGCAGAAATACAAGCAAAAGGTGGAGGAAATCACATACAAAGTGGAAGACAATAGACCTGCAAACAGAGAAAGAGGAAGGGAGATGGAGTTTGAGAAAGAAAAAGCAAGAGACGGGGACCTATGTACAGAGATAAGGCGTGCTTGTACTGAGCGGGGACAAGGCAAGTAGGGCCTCAAGGTGGCGCTGACAGGTCCAAAAACATGCCAAATCAATCGGGTAATTGGGGAAGCCCTGAGAATGCCATTGACAAGAGATAGTGCAACATAACTGGGAAGACGGAGATGGCTCATGCAACATGGAGAAGTTTTTTTTCACGTGCGAAATAAAGATGAGGGTAGAAAAGAGAAGAAAGCTCACAGCACTTACTCACCATAAAATATCCATATCTTATTATAAATTAAATATAAGAATGAAGTTAGAAATATAGATAGCAGCAAGGAATGAGAGGGTTCTCCAGTCTCCAGTCCCCCTAACATTAGGCCTAAACCCAAAAGTGTAAACACTGCGCTCCTCTATATACTGTGAACATAAGTGCCCTGTATTTCGCATATGTAATAACTCTTACTAAATCTAAGTGAAAATAAGTGAGAATTTCGTCCCACAAATTGGCCAATCTGTGTGTAAGCTTACCACCATGCCAAGGTATCTCACTTTGCAGTAAGTCCTACCCTAATACACCTATAAAGACCCTATCTAAATTAAAAACTGTCTGTCTTTTTTGTAAAGATGAGGGTAAGCGAGATGGGGAAAGTCAGGCGATTTAGTAGAAAGGCCAGGCTGAAAAGCAAAAGAGAATGAACAAAACATTATTTTTTTATTTATTTATTTTTTTGCAAAAGGTATTCAATGCATACTGCAGATAGAAAGATTGAGGGATAGATAGAACAGGTCAGAGAAACACGATAGGTCCTGAAAAGAGAGCAGAGAGATTGAGATGATGGTGTGAGCTACTTGCACATAAGGCTCACCACATTTTACTAATTACGTTTTTTTGGGGTTTTTTTAATACGCAAAAAGTAGGAATTGGATGAGCGGGAATGGCCTGATAGGCAGAGGGCGCACAGAGGTAGTGGAATGGCCGAAAAGGAGAAAAAGGGGGAGGGAAATGCTCACAGCAGAGAAGGCGATGGGACAGGGGTGCATTGGAGGGGAAACGAGCATCTGAACTACGAGGGGAAGAGCCAAATTGGCCTGGAAAACTACTACAACAGAATACAACATCACAGAAACAGCTAGTGTGCAGGCGGGTCCAGGGCTCAGAGTCTGCAGGAGTGCAGGGAGTACAAGAGTGGAGGTAACTGGGAGGAGCAAAGCGGCTCACGCGGTATCGAGGAAAGAGAGCGGACAATGCCTGGCCAAGAGCTCAGGGTTCTCACAAGGCTGGGAGGAAGCACGGGCAGTCGCATTAAAGTGACACTGGTCATTGATGCGCAGTGAAAAGAGGGTTGGCCAGGGTGCAAGGATTATATGAAGGGCCGATAAGAGCATCGCAGTGACGTAAGGGACCGGAAAGGAGGCCAGCGCGGCCTGGTGACTGAAGGAGAGGGTGGAAGGGAGGAAGCAAGAGGACAAGTGGCGGGACTGAATTAGGAGAAAAAAGAGGAGGTGCAGGAGAAGGAAAAGGAAAGAAGGATCTGAAACTCGGCCTGCGGTTAGTGCAGCTCGGAATGGGATGTGAAACTGGAATAGTGAAGCCAGAATGTACTCAACCAGCGGGAACTCGAACGCTAAGCTGAGCTGTACCTATGGAAGTGGGTGGGAAGCCACAACGAATTTCAAACGACTCTATGGATGTGACGCAACATGGCTGCATACGCGAGGTGCTGGTGAGATGGAGGGTTTATAAAGCCTCCAGCCCCTCCTACAAATCAGGCTTTTAGCCTCAAACTTGTAACAGCATTAAAAACCAGAAGATACAAAATGAACATTTATGTCACCAGGGCCGGATTTTCATCCTGAGTGCTCTTAGCTCTGCTCATGAACCCACTCCCACTCCTCGTATGACCCCAGCGTCATCCACTGTTTCCTGGCACAGAAAATACCCTTGTCCTATTAAGGGCAAGAAAGAAAAAAGCTTTACCCAACTATATGCTAGAGAAATCTCCATTGCCTTACTCTACAATGAGTTGGAGATCTCTCAAGCATCCAAGGGATTAAATAATAGTCTGTAAAGGGGTTACAAAACTGGTGCAAGGACACGGAGATCACTCTGGCCACACCCATAATTTAGAATGTGGGTGTGGCCAAAACAGCTGAGGCACCACTCAGAATGTGAAGCTCTAGGCAGGTGCCTGTTCTTCTTACTGGGAAATTTGGTCCTGTATGTCACCTTCATGTGCAGTCTAAGCTACCATATATTTTGTTACTTAAAGGGATAGTAATAGTTCATTTGAAGTTTATTTCATTTTGTAGACATTAAAAGCCAGACACACATTGTAGACCATTCCAATGAAGTATTTCGTTCTAAAGAGCGCAATTTCGGCTCTGCTGAAGAGCCTCCGTCCGGTCAGTTGACCGGATTCTGCAGTCGTCAGCTATGCGCTGACTTCAGTGAAACTGCAGGAAGTGGTAACTTTAGAAAGGTATATCTCTCAAACCATAAAGGTTTGAGAGATAAGCCTTACATCATTTTTTATACTTGTTTAATGTCTACAAAATTAAATAAACTGCAAACGAGCTATTACTATCCCTTTAAAACAAACTGTTTTTTAGTGAAAAACATAAATATTGTAGGACTTTTCCTGCTGAGTAAAATAAGGGAGATGAGTCTCCCAGAGTTATTATGTATGTATCTTTATTTATATAGGGCCATTCGTGTACACAGCTTTTTGCCGAAAAGTTAATAGTACAATAAAAAGAAAAGTCCAGAACAGGGATAAGAGCATCAGGGTAAAGTGCAATCATTGCATTATTAGTGGGGAATAAGCGCAACCAAGTGAATCATACACTGGGCAGGGGGCCGTGCCTCAAAGTGCTTACAATCTAATTTGTAATTGTGATAATGCAGAGAGACAGTAGGCAGAATGTGTGGTTCTATTGCTACCTGTCAAGGTTTGGCAGAGCTGCTCTAACTCTGCCTATTGATTCTGCTGTCTGAGCTAATCTAGTGCTCTGCTATCCATTGCTGCTGCCTTCTGAGTTCCTAGGCCAGGCTGATTCAGCTGACCTCTCTGATTACTCACCTGACTGTTATCAGCCAACTCTCTCTGGGTATTTAAAGCAGCTTGTCTCACTTCCTGATTGTCCTTGTGTTTGTTGCTGACCTTGTTGCTGCTGGCTGCTATGGATCCTCCTGTGCTCCTGTTTAGCTGTGTTCCAGACCCTTGGCTTGTTCCTGACATTGCAGACTTCTGGATTCCTGACACCGGCTTGGCTGATTATCTGTCTTGGTTCCTGACCCTGGCGTGTCTTTTGGCTTATGCTCTTGGATCAGGATTCTGTTTTTGTTACTTTAATAAAAGTGTATTGCATTTTACATTTTTGTGTCCTGCCTGGTTCCTGGTCCCTAACACTACCAGTGGTTCAAGGCTGGAGGATCACTATATGTGGCTCTATGGCTACTAATGACACAATGCTGGGGAGGGCAGGACATGTGGTTAAATGGCTACCAGTGGGACAAGGCTGGGGGGAGGTGAGTATGGGGGGGGTCTATGGTTACCAGTGCAGTGTGACAAGGCTGGAGGGGAGGTCTGTGGTGTGGTTCTATGGCTTACTAGTGCAGTGAAAAAAGTCAGGGGGGGGCAGTATGTGTTATCAGTAAAGTGGAACTAAGCGTGTGTGTGTGTTCTCTCTCTACCACTGCAGACTGGCAATGTAGCAGTAAACTGATTTTTATATATATATATATATATCAGGGCTTATAATTTGAAGTCCTTTGCTACTAGCCAGACCTGAAAAGTTACTCGCCACTGCAAGCCAAAACATACCTACCAGGGCTGAATTTCTACTCGCCAGGGCTCAATTTTCAGTGAGTGGAAAAAAAAATCAAAAAACACTTTTTTGGGAATGTTTGCAGAAGATAAAAAGTTTTATTTTTCACATTTCTCTTTTAAAGGGATTATAATGGTTCATATTACACATAGCTCAGAACTTTGAGCATGTGTAATATTTGTACTCCGCAATGTACATTTGCCGCTTAACTTGCTAGTTACTGTGTAATATAATGTAAAAGATGATCCCTCCTACCCCTTTTTTGTCCCAGATGAGTAGTATTCCATTCTCAATATATTTTATTAGATATTGTTTTATGTGATAATGTTATATGTTATTATATATATTTTAAAATAAAGCTTACTTGCGATATCCTTATTGTATATGGATTGGTGTTCTATTATAGTATTATAGGACAGGAAAGTGTGGCACTTGTTTAAAGGGATAGTAATGGCTAACATAAAGTAGATTGCCGAGTCTTCATTATGGTAAGCATAACACATTGCGCTATGTTTAATAACATACTTTGCTGTAGTTTTAAAGCTATTCCATGTAAAAGGCAGGAAGAGGGGGTATATAAGGAAACCCAGGACTGGCATTCTCCTCAGTTTACCAGTGAGTGCTGGGAAGGTAAGAGCTGCTTCCCTAGCACTTGAAGATGACTGGAGTCAGTAGAATGAGTGGAGAGCTTGAAGAGGTGCTGGCCCAGCTGAAGAAAAAAGCGCTGAAGTCCGCGAACATCGCTTTGCTCTGGGACTCCTTATCTGCGGCACCTTCTGCTTCAGATTCAAACTCTGCGGCAATGCAAGAAGATCCCCCCATGCAGCATGAAGCAGACATTTTGTCTTCAGGAGGAAGTGCTGGGCAGCCTGATTAGTCCCCGTCTGGCTCTCAGGTGGGGCTCCGCAAAATAGCTGGCTGGTTTGCCAGAACAGGAACACTGTGGATGCACAGTTGAGACATGCCCACTGATATCTTCAAAAGAAGCAAAGAAGAGGACCCCCCGCAGGACATACTTCTCTGAGGTACCTTATAAAACCAATAGACTACCAAAGGGGTCAAGCTATTAAGGCGAACAGAACAGAGACACTGTCAGCATGACAGGCAGCCAGTGCAAGGGGTGAATTAATTCAAGTTACCCCACCAAGACTAACACAGGAAGGAGGCAGGGATGAGAAGATAGGTCAGTTAAGCTCAGGTAACCAGACAGATGTTGTAGGGGGATATAAGGGCGTTATCAATTCACTGTCTCAGATGATTCAGCAATTAGCCAGCACAAAAAGTAATGATATAGTTTGGAATGCTAGAAATATATGAGTTAATGAAGAAAGTGTAGTTTGTAGTCCTGTGCATAGTCAGACTGCTTTGTCTAACCTGTTAAGAGTAGAACATGTTAAGCGTTAACGAAGCATGCCTTAAAGAACCCTCTGCTTTTGATGGCTCTCCTTTAGGTTTTCATTTAACAAAACAAGTTACATTTGTAATAATGAATTCCTAAATATTTTGTCATAACTACCGATATCCAAAGATTTCCTTAGTAAGAAAGCTGATGATAGAATGGAAAGTGACAGAAGATGTCCTATACCTAGGACTTTTCATAACTGCTCCAGGCCTTTTGCATTTTCACTGGGGTTATGGAAGAGAACATACAGAATTTTGTTCGGTTTATTTCAGCACTTGGACATCATTCTGGAAGCATTTAGGGCATGTGGGGGCCTGGTGTGGTTTCAATATGATGAACAATTTAGACAAAAGCTGGCGGTACACAGGTCAGTAGCTTGGGGACAAAATAATGTTGTTTTATGGGTTTCCAAAATTATGTCAAATCAAGCAAGCAATACAACTAACAGGCCACAATGGAGTATGGTCACTAACAAAAAGGGAATTTGCTGGGCTTTTAACAAGTCCCAGTGCACGTTCCCTAACACATGCACGTTTAAGCATGGATGCACTAATTGTAGTGGTAGTCATCCATTTTTTCATTGAAATTGCACACTACACAAGCAGGAAGTAAAGTTTTGTTTAAAAAAAGCACTAATACCAGTGAAGGTGAGAAATATCTGCAAGTGGTTAGAAATTTACCCAAGCAGGGAGAAAGCACAGCTCATATAGAGGGGTTTTGAAGAAGCTTTTCATCTTTCTCCCTTGTGTTACAGTAAAGCTACACTGGAAAATTTGAAATCTGCAGAAGATCATCCATTGATGGTTCAAGAAAAGATCCATAAAGAAATTGAAGCAGGCAGGGTTCAGGGTCATTTTGTTCAGCAGCCTTTTCCAAATTTTTGTATATGACCTCTGGGCCTACTCCCCAAGAAAGATCAAGGTACTTTTAGTCTCATTCACCACCTCTTCTTTCCTCCTGGTGCTTCATTAAACAACCAAATAGATGAGGAGCTATGCCCTGTCTCATATGTGTCGTTTGAGGAGGCTTTGGTTTTGGTTAGGAGATGTGGTCAAGGAGTGTTATTGGCAAAGGTTGATATCAAATCTGCCTTTTGATTGCTGCCAATTGATCCAAACAGTTTTGGTTCTTTAGGTTTCCAGTTTGGAGGTTTCTTGTATTTTGATAACTGCCTCCCTACGGGCAGTTTTTATCCTGTGCATACTTTGAAACTTTGTTGCATTTTGTTGAATGGGTAGTGAAGATAAGGTCTAATCAGAAGACTTTAATGCACTACTTGGATTATTTTATTTTTCTGGGTCCAAGGTATAGTCAGTTTTTGCTTAGAATTCTTGAACACATTTAGTTCAGTAGCTGGGGAGTTTGGGATCCCTCTGGCCCATGAAAAAAAACTGTTTTGTCAAGGATTGAGATCACATTTTTGGGGAACATCATTGACTCTCAAGCCATGGAGTTCCATTTGCCAGAATAGATCTTGAGGCTGAGACAGCAGATCAGTTGTATAATAGGCAGCAAGAAAGTGATGTTAAAGTGTCTACAGTCCGTTCGTGGTTTGCAGCCAACAGGCTTTCGGCAGCAACTGCTGGTTTGAAGTGTCCTAATTGCCATATTAGGATTTCTATCAGTTTGATGGCTCATTTGGTAGTGTGGCAAAAATTTCTGAGCATTTATAATGGGAGGACTAGTTTTTAACAGAATTTTGTTTTTTGTACAGAAATTAACCTATATACTGATGCAGCTGGATTAGTAGGCTTATTGGTCAGGATTTGGAGTGCAGAAAAATGGCCAGACACTTGGGTTTCCTTAGTCTTTATGAAGAATTTAATAAAATTGTTGGAACTTTTCCCTGTCGTTGTAGCACTGGAGCTTTGTGGTTCACAATCCGCAAATAGAAGAATTACTATGTTTTGTGACAACATGAGTGTGGTTCAGTTGGTCAACCATTTGACAGCAAAATCACCTCAAGTTGTTTCATTATTAAGATTTTTAGTGCTAAAGTGCTTGTAACGGGCCTTAGGCCGTTACTAAGGCTTCAAAGCATCGAACTATGGACTTTGGGCAAAGACTTGAACTGATGGCAATTCAGGGTCATACGAACCCTATTCGCAGCCCGTGACTCTGTGTATTCGAGGATTTATGTCAGCTGGGCTCGAAGCGTCGGTAACGGCCGACGCAGTATCGTAAGACCACATCATGCCTAGCCAGGATTAGCCACTCTCGGACAAAAGGCGGGATAGCTTGGGACTGAGTATCAGCCTTTGTTCCTCAAGCTGTGTATTAGAACTCTTTAGGACTGTACCCCCCGCGGGTAATTAATCGCATCAAGTCTGGCCCTTTGTATTCCATGTTTCACCCTAGCCGAGACTAATCCCAGGGGATGCCCAATTGGATGTTGTGTGGTACGGTCGCTCCCCTGTTCATTGGCACTTAGTGAAGTGTAGCCTTAGCCTAGCTTGCCCATTGTTCCTTTGTGTATTTCGTGTATAAAAGTGTGTGTTGTTTGGCAATAAAGTGTGTTCATTTGGAGTAAACTGTCTCAGCGTTTACTTCTTTGCTGGGGTGGTTTAAAGAGTCCTCTCTGACTCCCATCCCTACAGCAACTGAGCTATTCACTATCAGCTGACTAGGGACCACGACGTTGACACGCTCCTCGTACCACCTCGATTTCCACCGCTTCTGCTCTGCTCCACGGATCCGAGATCGAACCATTCCCATAGCTTCGAACCCTGAAGGGTTGCTCGATTTGAAGGAGTCTGGTTCCTGGGTCGAGTGTTGGATTCAACGTTTGGGTGGTACGGTCTAACCGAGGTGTTTGACGGGATTGAGACGGCTTCGAGAGAGAGATCCTGGGTACGACTGCCCAGGACTTCCCGGTGTCTTGGGTTTCCATTACAGTGCTTATCCTTGAATATTTGGTTACTCATGAAGCATATTCCTGGTCATAAGAATACCTTGACTGATTGTTTGTCTTGGCTACAGATTGGCAAATTTTTAGAGCTGGATCCTGGCGCAGATCAGCAAGGAATCCCATGCCCAGAGTACCTGTGGGAGTTAATTTAAGAGTATAAGCTTGGCTTATTCAAAATTCTTTGTCTTCAGCTGTGTGGTCAAGTCATGTGGCTTCCTGGAATAATTGGTTTCTTTGGGCGTCAGAGGCTGAGCAAGATCCTATTTTTTATTCTGAGAATACGTTATATTATAAATCTAAGTTGATTAACAGTAATTTGTCAAGTTACTAATGTTACGAATTATATGGTGGTCAGAGGTAATGTTTTAGGCAGTTTTTTGGTTCATGATGATGGTTTTTCTTAATAGGGTGTAGGGAGTCTGGGTTTGAAAGATACTAGATTTTCTTCACACTCTTTTAGAATAGTAGCTGGTACAGAGGCACACAGGATAGGAGTGCAGGAAGAGGTCATCAAAAGAATAGGTAGATGGAGTTTGGACAGGTTTAAAACTTATGTTAGACCGCACTGGCTACCTAAGATTTAAAATGGTTATCAACTATTTATTTTATAGGTACTCGAAATCTGGAAGTCTGGATAGTGGAGCACTTTTGTTTTCTGGGCTTGGAGGAGGGCTATGGTACATACTTACCAAGAAAGTCTAGGCTTTCATCCATCTGCATGCAGGATCTGATGGCATGGAAAACGGGGACTGCAATGTAAGCAGGCTATAGCGGAATTGAGATATTGTTAGCTTCATGTTTCATATGAGATGTTGTCATTTTGCATTTGGGTGGTAATGATATAGGTTAGATTAAATCTGCTGAGCTGTTTTTTCTCATGAAGAGTTTAGTCACACACGTTTTGGAGTGGTTTCCAAATATTCACTTATGCTTTTCAGAAATTATTCTAAGATGATGTTGGTTGACTCACAAACAACTGAGCCCATTAGAACAAGGAGGAAAATCAACAGATTTTTGTCTAAAGTTTATGCAGAGCTGTTTTTTTTTTCACATAGGCATGTTGACCTAGAGAATAGTAGAGCCAGCGTTTACAGATCTGTTGGCGTTCACTTATCAGATGTTGGTTTAGACATTTTTAACCTTGGTTTACAAGCTATGATTGAGTCAGTTTTGTTTTCTGTGTGCGGGGCCAACTCTGTTGTTGTTACACAAGGGTTAGCTGTGGAGGATGTTAACACCCAAAACATATTATTTACTTTTTATTTATGGTATATAGCTTCTGGTTGGTAGGGTGAAGCAAGAATTGTTTGTTTATTTGAATGGTACTGTCCAACAGATATGGCAGAGAGTTGTGGTTATGTCATTGGTATTAAGTTAAATAAATGCTGTGGCCTTACCGCCATTCTATATGTCTTTGTGTCTCTTATTTGGTCTTTTGTTAGGGGGAAATACGACCATCCATACCCCATGTTTGTTGGAAAAGCAATCCAGTGAATGGGTTGTTCACCCAGAACAACCTCACTCCTCACTGGCCGTTAGATTTCAGGGTTAAATAGGTTACTTCCTGTAAACCTGGAATCAGGCTTCAATGAATCTGGAGGCCCCTTTCGAATGCTCGGTGCGCCATATTACTCTGTTCATGGGAAAGGCTATGGAGTCATGTGATAAGACTGTGGAGGTTGATTTGTACATCACCACAATATACTGTGTAGCCCTGTCATTATGTTATTAAATCTGTATGCCAGTAAGGTGACCAATGACTAATGAACGGTCATGGTTGATACTACTCCTAATGTAAAATCATGACAGGATACTATTGCATGAAGAACATTCACCAAGACACACTTTTTTCTTATAATGTAGTTTATCTTTAAGTGCTAGCTAAAATCCTATAGGTTTAAGCTTGAATGACATTATCATTTTAATTGCATGTCATTCCCAAGGGTGCGCCCCTGATCATAATAGATTGTGCTGTGTTTTCTCTTCCTTATCTAGGTAATAGTAATAAAAACTATATAAGTCAAATTGACTAACCCTTTAAAGTTCTGTCTGATTTAACCAGTAACAAGTCAATTCACTGCTGAACTATCTCTGTAACATCCAGATTATGTTACTGGTAGCTTCACAGCCCTTTTAAATAAAATATTTATTTTGCTTGAATAACATATCCTAATTCCTATTTTTCGTTATTTTTTAAAACATGCAGTGTGTGATACTTACATTTTAACCCTGAGAGTGTAGATGTGTTGTTCAACTATATCTGGGAATGCTTTAACCTTTTGACTCAGAGTTTTGACCCAAATCTCAGAAGTGTGAAGTACAAATACAATTCCTCTGTAAACTAGGTGCTGATACAGTTTTTTAAATGCTAGTCTTGCCTAATGCCTTTTACTAAACTACTCATACTGAGAAATCCGCTCTATATGTTGCTCGTTCCAGGAGGAAAACAGTGGGGAAGAGTAAGAATTCCCTGGACTCAGAAAGGAAACAGAGAGGAAGCTTGTCACGGGGAGGGGTTGTATGTTTGGTTAGGAGGATGGTAA
Organism: Rhinophrynus dorsalis; assembly: GCA_037306005.1. Classification (NCBI taxonomy): domain Eukaryota; kingdom Metazoa; phylum Chordata; class Amphibia; order Anura; family Rhinophrynidae; genus Rhinophrynus; species Rhinophrynus dorsalis. Next base: position 408,361,316 of record CM074720.1, on the reverse strand, counting down.
TGAGTATATGAATGTGTGTATGTATATGTATGTGTATATATATATATATATATATATATATATATATATATATATATATATATATGAGATAGGAAAGGAAAGAAGGGAAGTGAAGGGTCATTTGTGGACAGTGGAGAGACTGAACAGTATCTCACCCTCTTTGTTTTCTTTACTTGCAGGGTTCATTTTATGCCACAACTTTGGTGGGTTAGTCCTTGCCTTTTTGGGTGGTAGGTTTGAAAGTTTAAATATATGTTAATTGGTTCCTTGGGTTTTAGACTCTTGGAAGTATGCCATTGAACTTTAATTGGGGTAGGTGTTGTTAACCATTGGACCCTGTATACTGATCAATGGTTTAATTTATATTGGTGGTCTTATCCCAATGCAGAAAAGAGGATGTTTATGAGCACAAGCCCAATCATATTTGGCCATATTTTAGGTTCTTATTGTAAGCTATTATTTATTGTTTTAAGAGTTCTAATAATATATAATGTTTAACGTAAATTAATGTTATACTTTCATTAGGTAAATAAAGCTGTGACCTGTTTTCATCCAAGATCTGGTGAAAGTGGCCTTCAACAATTGGTGTTTTTGGGTGTTACTTTCTTCTGTGCACAGCTGAAAGGAAGCAACTGTACTGTAATCTCCCTTCACATGATGTATGGGTGATTTGTGGGCTTTTTCTCTTAAAGTCATAATAAGAGCAGAGTATATATTCTGAAATACACTAAAGAGCATATATATGAATTGGCGAATACCCAGACCTATAGGCACATGAGAAAGGAGACCATCCTAGAGCAGACAATGATCCGTTTCACCCCGCCCCACCCTTCCCTCCCCCAGGGTCTCAGTAATTTCTGGGATTGCTGTTTTACACAGTGTATGATTTTGCAAATGCACCATAGAGAAAAGTACATAAGAAGAGAGAGAGAGAAACACTTCTAAGGGTGAAACCCTGCCTAGGTGGGTAGGTACTTAAAAGAGACAAAGGCATCAAAGAAAAATGCATGTACTAGCATAAGACATAGTATGGCCTTGTTTGGAAGAGCTCTCCACTGTCCGATCCACCCTCCAATGCCACTTCAAGGAACTTCACAAACTGTTTTAAATATGGTTCTACTAATCGCCATACTAGAACATATGCTAACACATTTGAGTTCCCATGGGGGCAGTACATAACCGCATCTCTTGTTCCTTTCCAACTATGAAGGGAAGCTTCCATGTGTCCCCGGGGGTATTAGATTTAGAGGCAGGCACTTTCTCTGGTTCTTTTGCCTTTTTCTCAGAGAGAAGTGCAAAATTATTACTCCAGTGTTAAATACTATATGGTCTGCACCAATTACCTGCATATTTGATCTGTAACTGGGGCCATTTATGGTAGAAAGGTGGAGGGAGATGCCTACATGTTTGTGTCCAATATGAATATTGAAAATGGAGAGTCACATATAGACTAGTTTCAAGAGACCGCAAGCCATTTATTTTGGCAATGCACCTTTCCTGAAATTAGTCTGTGTGTGACTCTCTTTTTGGCATTCAAAACTGAAATCAGTACAGTAGCTTGAAAAGGAGAGACAATAAATCAGATCTGTGCTTTTAGTTTTGTCCACACGTCACTTATTTTCATAATATACATAAAAAAAAAAATCAGTCAGAACTTTCCACAGAGTTTTTTTGCTTCCTTCAGGTTCAACATTTTGTCACTTCCTATTTTAAATCTTCTCCACCTCCGTCTCATACCCTCTTTGAGCACTTATGTTCTACTGTTCTTTGCAGGAGGGGTCCCATCTCCAAACTTTGCTCTCATTTCTTAGCTACAACCTATCCTCACCCTCCTCCCTATTGGGCCCTTTGGGAAGCGGATTTTGGCGAGACACTGGACCCCGAGGAGTGGAACAGCATTATGGTTCATTTTAGTAGCCTGACTCCCTGTACTCTGGTGAAAGAAAATGCATAAAGTCTTGACTCATTGGTATTACTCTCCTGCTAGATTACATCAAGTCTGTTGTGCTGTTTCCCAATTGTGCTATCGTGGTTGTGGTCTAGATGGTACACACTTACATATGTGGTGGTCCTGCCCCTTGGTGGTGACCTTATGGGTCCATGTTTCTGCACTCTTGAGCTTGGCTCTGGGAGTTGTGCTGAAACTTGACCCCTGGACGGCTCTGCTTAACAGATCATCTAGAAACCCTCCTTTGTCACCTGCAGCTACCAAATTGGTGTTCCGAGTTTGTGCTATGACCAGGTGTCATATTGCATACCACTGGAAATCTATACCGTCCTGCTATGCCACCCTGCCATGCCCCCTTAGCAGCTCCTCCGGATGGAGAAGATGACTGCCTATTTACATGCCTCATCTTCTTCGTTCCTTCGGATCTGGTCTCCGTGGGTTGATTCAGCTCTCTCTCCAGATTTTCATCATGAGCTGCTTTTCTCCTGATTCCCTTGCCAGGAGCCCTAAACCATAACGTGATAGTGTTTGTTTTTTTTCTTCACCAGTTCTATCTCTTTTCTTTCTTATGGTCTCCCACATTCTACCTGCAATGGCTCACACGTGCTACCTGCAATGGCAGTTCTCCTACCCTTCATTCTCATTAGACTTGCCTTCTGTTCTTCTTGTACCCCCCTCATTTTTTTTCTGCATCCCTCAATTTTTAAAAATCAATAAAAATTTAATTAAAAAAGATAAAAATTCAGAAAGCCTTTTGTGTTACTATGACATCTAGCTGTTTGTTAAATGGATAGTAATACTTCGTTTTAACTTTATTTTATTTTGTAGGCATTAAAAAAACATGAAGAATGTTATGTCTTATCTCTCAAACCTTTATGGTTTAAGAGATATTCACAAGCAAAGTTTCCCCCTCCCGCCCCTTTTACCTAGTATAAGCCATCTCTTCTCAGATGTGCAATCCAGTCCATAGACCAGATAACAGCAGGGGACAATCTTCTTACAATGAAAACAATGAAAGCCCTGCCCCCCTTGACAAGCTTTTCAGGTTTTTGCCTTATCTTAATTGAAGATTGTCCCTCTCTGCAGTCTACCTGGGCACCTCCCTTCTGATCTGGCTGAACAGTGTTACATCAGTAAAAGGGGCGGGAGGGGGATACTTTGTCATTGAATTACTCTTGAACTACAACTCTGACAGAATTGAAGTAACACTCTCCAAAGTCCAAATACTATGATGATTAATTAGAGCTGCTTTTATTATGAAACACTATTATCCCTTTAATGCTCATGCTGCTCTGTGAAGTGTGTATCAGTTACATGGGCATGGGTGCAGTGGGTGCAGTTATGTCACTGCCTCACCTTCAATGGGGGCCCATCAGCCTCAAAGCCCAATAGGCTCTAGCTATGCCACTGGGTGAATATGTTAGTGGTAGGGAGATCCAAAATGTTTGCAACAGGATCCTTTGACTAGTTATGCTAAGATTTTTTTTGCAAAACAAAAGACAAAAGAAGGCGCTCCTAGTGCAATAAAGTCTTGATATGATAGTTATCACCAACCCATCAACATCTTGTAAAACAGCTCAACACCTATATGTTAGCTGACAACTGCGCAGAAGGGGTATTTAAACTGTCCCCACAACAGTAAAGGTGTCTTCTCTCCACTGGGCTGCTCCTCAACGTAAACTCCACAGAAGCAATGGCATGCAAAAGAACAAAAGAGGGCGCCCACTTGTTGGTGTAAAAGATAACCGGCACAATTGGACACCCTCTTTTGTTCTTTTGCATAAGATTTTTTTTTTTTAAATACATTACAATATGATCGTACCCAAAACCACATCCACTTTTCAGACTGCTTTTTTCCTTTGATGGAAATGGAGGAATTGAATGCAAAAATTGGTGGTAATACTTTTGAGAAGTGACGGATCATAGCATAAATACATTTCTAGACTAATTATCACCAATATCTGTTACCAAGATGTTTTGAACATCTATCCCTAAAGCTCTCCATAGTTAGTTATAGAAATCATACAACCTAAGTAGAAAATTGCATTTCAATACATTTTGAATGCATAATCTCCCTGCGGTTTTATATATATATATATATATATATATATATATATATATATATATATTATTTTTATAATATAACCATTCAAGAATTACAGTGGTATGCGATGCCTCACCCCTCTGCTCCTTAAAGGGTTAACCCTTTGAGTACCAGAGGGGCACAAAATGCATTGCTTTGTAATGCTTGCATAACCCTCTGGCAGTCAAAGGGTTAAAAAAAGTTTACTGCCCCTTTAAGTATGATAAGAATTTAATCCAATACCAGCTTTAGGGCAGCAAGCTGCCCACTTCTGCTCTAAACTGCTTGATTTAACAATATAATGACCTATTCTGTAATCTGTTGCATGAAGAATGTACACATATAACAAGACAAGTAAACAAGAGAGATACTGGTCCATCCCCTTTATCTGTGCTTGTTCTTTGGTTTGCGACCTGGGGACACATCCACAAAGACAACGAGCAGTCTGTGGTCAATGGCACCACAGTGGACACATTTTTAACCCCTTGAGGACCAGTGATGTGTGCATTGCTATGCGATGCTTTGCCCTAGCTTCTGGTCCTCAAAGGGTTAGTTCACCAAATTTCCATTGATTTCAAAGCGGCTTTAAAAATCTGTAGTGCAAGAAGGGTCTCCAACTCCTGCCTTGGTACCTCTTACATTAAAGGGTGTTAACCTTTTGATTTCCAGAGTGGTATGCAACGCATTACAAAGCAATGTGTTGCATAGTACTCTGGCACTGAAAAGGTTAAAATAATTTTTATTTATCCCTTACGGGGCAGTTGGTTTGCTCCCCCCCCTTTTTTTTGTCATCCATAGTCCTCCCAAAGAACTCCTGAATGCTAGAGAAATCATTAATGTTAAATCCTTTCTGGTCCTTAAAGAGTTACTAATATAATTACCTGTTCTTTAATCTGTGCCACGTGAGAAATGTATGTATGAAGCAACACAGTTGAGCAAGACGGATACAGGTCTGTCCTTTTTATCTGTCTATCTGTGTTTATTATTGGGTTGCAAAAAGGAGGATACCGTGGCCAATTACACCTTAGGGGATAAAATTCAACCCTCTTAATACCGGAGTATTATCAGAAATCAACACATTGCACACTCCTCTGGCACTCAAAGTGTTAAGTTTTCAAATTCCCATTGATTTCGTCTCAGCTTTTTTGCTTCTTGGCTGCTAAAGAGATCTTCAGCAAAAGCTCAATAGAATTCAGGGGGTTAAAATAAGAAGTTTTATTTCTCCGTTATGGATCAGATGGTTAACTCCAGTTTTCTGTGCTACTGTAGCCCTTAATATTTTGGTTAGCCTTCCCAAAAACCAAGTGGTCTTTAATCCATTGCAACAGATATGGGCAACATAAGGCTCTCCAGCTGTTGCTAGACTATAATTCCATTATCCTCTGGCAGTCAGTGGCTGCTGGAAAATGACGGTAATTGTAATCCAGCAAAAGCTGGAGGGCCTCCTGTTTCCCACCCCTGTCTTGGATGCTAGATTCACTTTCAACACATTGTAAAGCAATGCACTGGAGATATCTCTAGAATCCGAGGGGTTAATAGGGGAATTGGTGTGGTTACATTATTACAGAGGAGAAGGGGAGCAATTAGAATATATACTTTGTATTGTGTTTTAAATGAGTATTTCTATTCTTCTTCTAATTAATCCAGTTGTTACACTCTAATTTACTTTATTTATGTTCTGTGTTACAGATACACAGCCCTTTGTCATGACACATTTGTCATCACAGCAATCCTTTAGAGATAGGAGGATTGCATAGTCATGGTACAAGATGGTACATTGCAAAGTTGTAAAATATCTATATCTGTCTTTGATGTAACAAGGTTGTAGTTACAATGGTTACAGTTCGAGGAGAAATCAACAATGATTAATGATATATTCCTTGTAATAACTGTTATGGCAACAAGGGAACCCCGGCACAGGCAATTGAGATAATGAGATGACACTTCAGAATGAGATAACAAGGAAACACGTCTACAAAACAAACTATGAAGGAAGTTAAAATGCAAAATCTATCCAACACAGGTTCTTGAATTGAAAGTTGAAGGAATATAGACAAGTGACTTACAAAAATTATGATTTAGCTTTGAAACTATAGGGTGAAAATGAGAATCCATCAGTGCACATGGCATTAGTCTCTAACTCCAGGATCTGCATTTAAAGTCATAGTAATGTTTCACAAAAACAGCAGCTCCAATTAATCTTCATAGTATTTGAGCCATAGAGAGTGTTATTTCAGTACTATGAGCATTGTAATTCAAGAGTAATTGAATGATAAAGTTTCCCCCTCCCGTCCCTTTTACCTAGTGTAAGCCCCCACTCCTCAGATGTGGAATCCAGTCCATAGACCAGATAGCTCACATCAAGGGTCAATATTCTTACAGTGAGAACAATGAAAACCCTGCCCCCCTTGACAGGGTTTTCAACTTTTTCCCTTATCTTAATTCGAGATTGTCCCTCTCTGCAGTCTACCTGGACACTCCCTGCTCTAAGCTGAGCAGTGTCACATCAGTAGAAGGGGTGGGAGGGGGATACTTTATCATTCAATTACTCTTGAAATACAAATCTGACAAAATTGAAATAACACTCTCCAAGGCCCAAATACTATGAAGATTAATTAGAGCTGCTTTTATTATGAAACTTTACTATCCCTTTAACCCTTTGAGTGCCAGAGGGGTTGCATACCCCTCTGGCACTCAAAGGGTTAAGGGTACACACTAGAGCAGGGCTGTCTAAGTTCAGTCCTCAAGTTGCACCAACAGGCCAGGATGTAACGATTTCCATGATTAAGCACAAGTCGGTCAAAATGAATGAGCCACTGATTAACTCACCTGTGTAGTGCATACCGGCATGGCCAGATTTATCAATAGGCAGACTAGGCAACTGCAAATTTTAAGGGGAGCCTCAGCTGTGTTGGCCACACCCATATTCTTTGCAGTAAGTGTGCCCAGAGAATTTCAGTGTCCCTGCACCAGTTTTATACCCCATTTCTGGCTATTATTTAACCCACTGGTTGCTAGAGAGATCTCCAATGCATTGAACAGCAATGAGTTGGAGATCTTTCTAGCAATCAAGGGGTGAAAGCTTTATTTGGGTCTTGATTGTTATAGGTCAAGGTTATTTTGTGCCAGGAAACATTGGATGGGACAAGGGGTGCAGTCATGTGAGGACTGGTGGAGTGGCCATGGGCAGAGCTAAGAGCAACTAGAGTGCCTTGCCTAGGGGAGCCTGAGATGTAAATCCAGATCTGCATACTGGCAGACACTCCTTCAGCATTACATTTTTTTTTTCATTATTAACATTTTATTGAAGAAGTTTTAGACATACAAATACAATCAAGGACAGAAGATGCGACCAATTTAGGATAAACAAGCAAGGTACAATGATAAAAAGATGAGGACAAAAAGTATGGATATGCAAGGTCAGGGTGAAAATACAACATGAAAATGTATATCTCTCTTTTGATAACTGAGTGATATAGAAGGAGAGATTAACAGAGAGACCCAGGGACCAAGGATATACACCCCAAACTCACCTGTAGTCGAGTACCACTAAACAGTAAATGTCACAGTAAACCTAAACACCCACGTTGGTCCGTATGTACTGATATGGTGAGAACGGAAAAGAAAAAAGAAAGAAAGTGAAGAAAGAAAGGAGAGTAAGAAAGAGAGAATGAAAGAAAGGAGAGAGAAGTAAAGGATGGGGAGGGGGTGGAGGTAAGGTGTAAGGATGGAGGACAAGGGAGAAGCACATCCAGCAAGGATGGGACATGGGGGAGCTAGCTCATCTGATGGTATGAATCCCACAGTGAACGAATCCTGTCATACATGTCTAGTTGGTCCGTGATAGCGTAATGAAGACATTCCATCTCCAGATTATGTGATATTAAAGAGTGTAAGTGTGAGATTTCTGGGATGGCCGTACTCTTCCAGTTACGTGCTAAGAGGGCCTTTGCCGCCAATAAAATCTGACCTATCAACACTTTAATCTCCCTGGGGAGAGCAGAAGGTAGAACATGGAAGAGAGCTACAACGGGATCTAGTGGAAGAGATAATGAAGTCACCTCCAGCATTAAACTTTAATACCAGCAACCCCATACAACTAACCCCATAGCATGCTCAGGGAAACTCACAGTGACAACTAACAAGATGTCTGCGCCATTTTAATAAATGGCATAACTCTAAACTTGACTAAAGGAACACCTTGAAATGCCCCCAGACTGCCTCATTACCCTCCCCTTGGCATAAGCATCATTAAGGGAAGGAATTTTGGTGTGCCTAACTTAGTAAATTGCCATCAGGCCGCTTGATCTCCAGCTGTTGGGGGCTACAATTGACTACTCAGTGTTAGAAGCTAGAGAGGTCACCACCATATTCTTTGTTGTTGTAGCCATTTGTTTGAAATATGTTATTTGTTTGAAATATAAGTCTTTAAAGCAATGCATTGCATACATTTCTGGCACTCAAAGGTTAAGAAATTAACATTTATTTGTTAGTGTAACAGAATGGCACCTTTTGCTAAGTGGTTTCTGTGCTGGACCAAAATAATCACACTGTGCTAGGGATTAAAGGGGATCTATCATCCCTATACATGTTTGTCTAAAAAGTTATTTTATATAGCGACTAGATGGAATACTGTTTTCATTTGTTTTTTAAATCGTTATTTTGCAGAAATGAAACATGTAAAGATTACCTTGCGCCTTCCATCCGTACATACTGCGGGTACGGCACTGCACCTCAGTCTGTCGCTCTTCCTCTGCTCCCCTCCCTCGATCCAGCCTCCTCCGATGACGGAGGATTTCTGCTTTCTCATTGGCCAGAGCCCCAGCTTACATGCAGAAAGCCTCCATCATTGGAGGACGCTGGATCGAGGGAGGGGAGCAGAGGCAGAGTTGTACCCGCAGTCTGTTCGGAAGGAAGGCACAGGGTAATCTTTACACATTTAATTTTGGCAAAATAACTTTTTTTTTTTATTTTTTTTTTTTTTTAATGAAACCAGAATTTCTCAAACACTATTTATTTTAATAAAACTGGATAGTACTACATATAGTCAAATGTAACTTCTCTGTTACGCTAAGTAAACATTTTTTAAGATGACAAGTTCACTTTAAGTAGATTTTTGTTACAGCAAGTATGTATTCATGTTGAATCTCTGTATTTATCTGCATCTGACTGTTGTAGTCTGCAGCTGTACAGTAACATTTTACTATCTTGAAAATGTTTAACAAGTCTAAAGGGCCAGGTTTAGGGCTCGCTCTCTATGGCTTATCTCATTCAGACTGATAAATCTATTGATTGAAAAGTTTTGAACTATATAAAGATCAAATCTTTGAGGCAAGCACAGGCTTCAATTCGCTAGGATGTTTGTCATGATGCAGTCATGCGCAGTAGAGACTGCCCGCATACGGGCCATCTCTACTGCAGATGATTGCATCGCATGAGTGAGGCGATGCAAGACTGCATCACGTGGAGCAGTGAGGTAGCGGCATCTTAACCCTTGGAGTGCCAGAGGGGTTGGCAACGCTTTGCAAATGCATTGCGTACTCCTCTGGCCCTCAAAGGGTTAATGTTACCGGGACCTTGACCCATGTACTCAGGCTTTTAGACTAGTAAATACATAAAAGTACAGGTGGCCTGAAGCTGCATTCCTAAAAGGGCTATCCCTAATTTTGCACCAATGTTGCAGTCAAAATAACTGAGCCAATGGTTGGAAAATCAGGGATTTATAGAAATCTTGCACTTTCTCTGTCCTTTGGAATCCAGTTTTAACCCTTTGGTCGCCAGAGAGGTATCTAATGCATTGCATTAAACACTTTTTTATACTGTTGTAATGGTCTCATTCACTTATTCATTAACCATTTTTTTTTTTTTTTTTTTTTTTTTTAAATCTTGTGACACGCTTACAGTAACATTAAATCATGTCTGTTACCATAGGCGTGCGCAGCCAATTGCATTAGGATGTTTACTCAAAAGCACAAACACATGCGTGCACGCATGCGTATGTGTGTGTTGTGTGTATGTGTGTGTGCGTATATATATATATATATATATATATATATATATATATATGTGTGTGTGTGTGCTAAATAAATGAATAAATGTATTAATCTGGACTGGGAACCAAATGGGCACACAATATACAAATAAAATAGCAAATTAGTTATGCAATGTGACCAACAGATGTTGCCAAATTTACCCTTATGAGCTTAAAACTCTCCACTTTGGCATATATTGTAATTTAGAATGCTTTTATGGGAGGGAGAACGGTTAGCCACTGCACATTCATTTTAATGCCACTGTTTCATACTGCATTTTACAGACAGAAAACAGTAAAAAGACTGCCCACCCTGTCCACCTCCACAAACTGTCCACCCTGTCCATCTCCATACTGCCCACCTTCACACACTGCCATCCTCCACACCCTATCCTTCTCCACACACTGTCCACTCTGTCCTCCTCCACAGTGCCCACCACCTCCACACACTGGCCTCATTGGCCACCTCCACATACTGTCCACCTCCAACACCCTGCCCAACTCCACATTGTCCCAATTTCCCCCCCTCCACACCCTGTCCATCCTGTTGTCCTCCACACACTGTGCACCCGTCTCTGTCCTGACCCCCTCCACACTCTGTGCCCATTGACCCCCTACACACTCTGTGCCCATTGTCCACCTCCACACTCTGTGGCTGTGCCCATTGTCCACCTCCACACTCTGTGCACACTGCCCACCTCTACACACTGCCCACCTCCACATACACTGCCCACCGTGTCCATCTCCACACACTGCCTCCCTCCGTCCTCCACATACTGCCCACATCAGTTACAGGCCACCGACATAAGCTGGAGCAAAGAGACTATTCAAGACAGGAAGTGCATAATGTGGTGTTCTGGAGCGCAACCAACATGGTTATTGGCGCCCGCACCCCCAATGGTGTTGTCATCATCATGCGCATGGTACGCAGACCTGAAGGTTGCGTACGCATGGGCAGCTATCAAGTAGCTTGTTCTCGCAGGTGGGGGAGCCCGAGCAGGTGGCATTTTATGCTGGCGGCCTGGGCCTATTTTAATTTATGAGCCTGGAGCTGCAGCTCCCTCAGCCCCTACGTTAATCCGGCCCTGTGATTAGGGTGTGCCTAGGCACACCCGGCACACACTGTGCGCACTCCTACGTCTGTTACTGCAAGAATAGTTTGGCAATAAGTTGTAGCAACTTGTTTGTTCTCCGTAATACCTTTTAATGAAAGTTTCTCTATTGGATATAGTGATAATGGCAAGCTCCAATTCCATCAGAATTAAGCCTCTAAGTAGGTATTCAATTGCCCTACCAGCTGAAAGCACAATGGATATTAGGCCATAGAAAAGGAATTACAGCCAAATGTCCGTTTTGTGTGTTAATTTCCCAAAACTCACGCTAAGTGAATAATGGGAACATCAAAGGAAAAAAGCTAATGATCTCTACCTTGGAGTCTTTCAAGCACTGATCATTAGCGCAAATACAGTCACCCTCTCAAACACTAACCCTACACTGCCCCTTACAGTAAAGTGCCACAGTACTACCCCTAACACTAAACTAGTACTCACATCTGTGTTACACAACCAGTCCATCTTCTTCTATCTAACTTCTTCTTTTTTCTGTAATCTTTTATCTTCTCTCTTTCTCTCCATCTTCTTCTGTTCCATTGCATTCTGTTTATTCCATCATTCCTGTAAAATCAAGTAAAAATACGTATTCTATGTATGCCCCAAACATAATTCTGACAACTGTGCATAATTTAACCCCTTTGGCACTCAGGGCAATGCATTGCATAACTTTCTGTCACTCAGAGGGTTAAGCATTGCACAGTTGTCAGAGTTAAAAATGTAGAGAATGCCAACAGAATAAAATCATTGCCCTATAAATCCACTGATCAATAAAATATATTTTGCTTCAAAACAAAAGTGAACTTTAGTGAGAACAAATGATGGAAATCAACATGCCCCCTATGTCTTCTCCACCTCTGTTGGCGGCGATGGAGGCGGAGAAAGGAAAATAAGAAGGACCACCCCCCTTTGTACTTCACCAGCGATGCCCGTTCCAGTGTGAGGGAATTTTGAACAGAGACTGCCTTTTTATATTGTTCCCAATGTTTGCTATTACTTTCAGAACAGGTGTTTTTATGCTTTTTTGTCTCACTGTCAAATGCAGCAGTTAGTTGAGCTGCTACACCTCCTTGCGCTATGCCATCAGCACTGGAGTGTGACTCTTTGTCATCTTCAGTGCTTTTAAATGGTTTATTAATAGTAAGGTTGCTGGTGGAACTTTTAGTGGGACTTTACATCTTGCTCAGTAGGAGAGGGATTGCCATTATTTATTGCACATACTGCAGCAACCATGGCTGCAGTCAGTTTTTGGGCTACCATTTAGATCACATCAGGGTCCCTGTCTCTGTCACCTATTTTTTTTTATTTCATTTCTTTATTTATTTTAATTAACTGTCACCCTATCACTATCATTGTAAGAAAACAAACAAACCAAAATAAAACACTCCTTGTTCAACTGCTTCTTTCCCCAGACTCCTCTAGGACAGAGATAACAGCCATATCATATCCAAGAAACTTGGATCATGGTTGCCTGTGTCTTCCCAGTCGGTCACACAGAATTTTATCATATTTCAGGGAGTTCTTCTTTGCTCCCTTCTCACACCACCAGACTCCCCTGACAGAGATAACACAAATGTAGTGTTGCAACTGTAAAAAAATATTGTTATTAAAATAAAATCTTCCCTTAAAGTTATACTGCTGCCTCCAGTGGCAGTGGCAATAACAAACACCTAAAAAACACCTCCTTGTACCTTTCAGGCCATTGCCCAATCCCAGCTGAGGGAAATCTGAACAGGGACTAGCTTTTATATGGTCAGTCCCTGATCAGAATGGTTCCCACTCTCCTTTTGGCTGGGATGTGGGGTTATGCAGGGCACAGAACATACCCTGGAGTAACCACACATCCCAGTCAATCAGCTTCTAGCTGGAGGCATGACACTGTGTGAACCATTTTGAACAGGGACTGGTCATATAAAAGGCAGTCCTTATTCAAATGTCCCTCAGTTGGGATTGGGCTATGGCGTAAAACTGACAAGGAGGGGGGATTTTTGGTCTTAGTTTCTGCCGGCTCTGGCGGTGGCATCAGCGTAACTTTAAGGAAAGGTTTATTTTAAGAACAATGTTTTTTTTGTTGTTGTTTGTTTGTTTGTTTGTTTTTACAGGGGCAACACTAAGGTTAAAGAAGACTAAACAAGAGTACAGATGAAGAAAAGAGGACAGAAGAAGATGACAGATGAAGAAGAAGATAGAAACTTACAGAAGAAGAATAGAAGAGGAAGGCCAAAGTACAGAAGACCCCACTAGTCATCATTGGAGATAAAAGTAAGTCCCTTAACACGTGTTACTAGCCACCACATGTAATTGCATGGCATTTTGATGCGTTTTGTCATTGCTTCCAATGGGTGCAAATTTAGCACTCAAAGTGCATTTTTACCATTCTGTAGTGTGTCACAGCACAGGTAATTGAATACCTGACTGTAACTTGAAACTACTGACTGTGCTTTTTTTTTTTTTTTTTTTTAATGCTGCCTATTGAAATAGAGTCCTAGGGTGTATGCACCTATATAGCAGTATGTGACTAAAGATTAATTTATTGATATGTTGAAAGTTATTTTTCTAAATGCTGTCTATTGAATCGAGCCCTAGGGTGTATGCACCTATGTAGCAATATGTGACTAAAGATTAATTTATTGATGTGTTGAAATAATTTTATCTTAAACTAGTTGAACAGCCCGTTACATGTGCCACAGTGCCACTGCCACCCGGTCGCGGGCCAGTCACGCGCAGTAGAGACTGCCCGTGCCGCGACTAATACAGAGCTGGACGCTCCTTGTGCAGTCTCTACTGCACATGACTGCAGCATGCGCAGCAGTGTCTACTGCGCATGTCGTGGCGTTACACACAATTTAGTGAATTATTATATAGGATATGTCGTATATTATGTGATTCTATGGATTATGTGTATTATTTGGTGTCAGTGCTGAATGGAGAAAAGAGTCATTGCCTGTAATCTGGTGTCAGTGCCAGATGGAGGAAGGAGTGAATGAATGTCATTTTGTTTCAGTGCTGAATGGAGGAAGGAGTGAATGTGTGTCATTTGGTATCAGTGCTGGATGGAGGAAAGAGTAAATGTGTGTAATTTGGGATGGAGTGAATGTGTGTCATTTGGGAAGGAGTGAATGTGTGTCATTTAGTGTCAGTGCTGGATGGAGGAAGGAGTGAATGTGTGTCATTTGGTGTTTGTGATTCACTGTTTGAAGGGATATAGTGTATACAAGTATAAACATTATGTGAATTAATCATCATTGATTTATGGGGACGTACAGCTATATAATTAAATAGAAAATTATGGTGATAAAAGAGAGAGTCCTATCAAATTCATCCTTTGCCTCATTATAACCCAGAAAAATGAGAAGTATTGGGGCCTTACTGACTCCAAAATGTGCATTAGTTAATTTACCAGAAGACACACAGATAGACAGAGGAGAGCTAATAGTGCTGTAACGTTATTAACGTGGACCTCTACACAAGCACCAAGATACTTACAAAATCTAATTCCGTTAAAAACAGGCATCCAGTGTAGATGGAGGAGTCAAACTGCCTCCAATCAGTTAATATCAATAGATCTGCTCCTCCCCAATATGAAGGGAAATGCTTCAAAAGACAGAATACAAAGGCAGATGGGCGCTGACAGATAATGTAGACACAATAAATGTGAAGGGAATACTCAAAAGACTTACATTTAGAAGGTGGCCTGCTCTTCTTTCCACAGCCGGCATGTTTGCAGGCAGGAATAAATGACCCTCCTACTTCGGTGGAACCAGCTCACCAGAACTCCTCATCCAATATCAACTAATAAAAAACTACTGTGTGGTCCAGAAGTATAAATTAAATCCAATGTATTTATTTAAAATCAAACGTTAAGATCAAACATTTGGCTCAGATGAGTTCTATGCATTTCTGAGCCTTACCCTCTTTCCTCAGGAGCCCACAAACATTAATCAAAGAAACCATTGACTACATTATCTGTCAGCACCCCCATCTGCCTTTTATTCTTATGTCCCAGAACTTCCTTATGCTACCTGTATTTAGGCATGATAATAATATTTGGTATTAATGTTTATTTAATCTGAATAATTACCTAAGAGAAATGCATATTCAGCATAATCCTATATAATAATTCGCCAAGTTGTGTGTAACGCCCGACATGCGCAGTAGATACTGCTGCGCGTGCGGCAGTCACACGCAGTGGAGACTGCTCGCGCCGCGGCTGATACAGAGCTGGGCGCTCCGAAGGAGCGTCCAGCTCTGTATCAGCCGAGGCGCGGGCAGTCTCCACCGCGTGTGACTGCCCCGCGACCGGCTCCCAGAGGCTCTGTATCAGCCGAGGCGCGGGCAGTCTCCACTGTGTGACTGCCCCGCGACCGGCTGCCTGAGGCACTGTGGCCCGTGTAACGGGCTGTTCAACTAGTCTAATATAAAATGTCTCCAAATATAAACATTTTGTTAAGCTAGTTCATTTAACAAGTATATATTCATTCTTTTAGAGAATACTAGCATTATAGAAAACTATAAAAAGGCAACACAATCACAGTCTATAGTGATTCCTTTTGGGTCAGTGGTTTCAAGTACTACATAGATCCAAAAGTACTCTCTCTCTAAGGCTTCTGAAATGATCTCCTCCTTTCAGATTCAGCTTAACCTGTTCAATGCTAGTAATGGAGATTTTGTTATGTCTCTAAATACGCTTTTATTTACAAACTGTTGTATTTTGATAAATTATGTGTTTCTGCTCCATTTGTGTTAGTTTTGATATGTTCTGAGATCCTTTTCTTTTAGTTCTCCCATGTATTGTAAGCCACATCCACAGGTAATTAATTAGGCTACATATATGCTATGACAATAAAATGTCATAGCGTAAAAGCCTGTGTACACAGACCAAGGTCTGGGTATGCTAACCCTTTGAGTGCCAGAGGGGTACACAATGCATTGCTTTGCAATGCGTTGCATACTCCCTTTGGCACTCAAAGGGTTAAGAGGCTGGTCCTGCTTTGAGTCCTGCCGCTGACGCAGTCTTGCACTGTAGAGACTGGCCGAAAGCACAGAATGCTCCCAGCACAGAACTCCCAGCATTCTGTGCGTTCCTGCAGTCTCTACTGCGCATGATGGCTTCTGACAAACATCCTAGCTAATTATTATATAGGATGTTTCACCTGTGACAGTGCAAGCAGAATTGATAAATTGTATTTGAATACATTAGATGCCTTTAAAAAGGGCCTGGATACTTTTTAACCCTTTGAGTGCCAGAGCAATGTGGTGCGTTCATCTCTGGCACTCAAAGGGTTAAATAAGCAAAACATAGAGGGCTATGTATGTTAGTATTGCTATTAATATTTAGTTAGTGCTTGTTGATCCAAGGAGAAATCTGATTGCCATTTGGAATCAATAAGGAGTTTTCCCTCCCTTTCAAAGCAGAATTTGAAATTGCTGTAATGAAGGGAGGTTTTTTTTTGCCTTCTATGGCTCAACAATGGTAAACAGGAATAGGAAAAGTGTTGACCTTGATGGATGCAAGTCTTTTTTCAACCTAAACTTGTGTGTAACTATGTATCTGTACAGGCTTTACCACATTTTTGTTTTACAACATTTATACATGCCTTTTGCCAATTGAAAACTTGTTTTATTTTTTATTGCTGTTTATGATGGATGTCACTAGGAGCTATTTGATTACCTATATTTCTGTTTTATATATTTCATTTATTGCCTACTTTTTTTGGGATCTTTCATCAGAATAAACATATTTGTCTCAAGATGTAAATTCATTTTGTGATATAAGAGGATTTTGGGTCCTATGTTCATTGAAAACGCGGAGTAATTCTGTGACAAGCCAGTTGTGCCATGGGGGCAAATACAGATTGCCAATGTCTTGGAGAACCGGCCAGCATTTAAGGGGTTAAAATCCCCATTTAAATAAAGAGTAATTTTTATTTGTTCTCCATGGTGCAGCTGGTTCACTCCAGAATTTACTCACTTTTTTTAACATTGAGTTTTTATAATTGTTTAAAACGGCTGTTAAAGGGTTAGTAATGTCCAAATTTGTATACAATTGTATAGGCTTAAAAAAGATTATCATTGCCACAAATTCCATCTCTCAAACCGTTATGGTTTGAGAGATATTGGCAATGAAAAGTCCCCCTTCCCTCCCCTTCTCCTTACGTTAGCGTCTAGCTGACAGCAGGAGATACCGGTCCAGGGACCAGCCTGCGGCTCTGCAGCAGAGCTGAAATCCCATTATTGCAAAATAATCATTTCATTGGAAAGGTCTACAAAGTGTGCAAGCACACTTTGTAGACCTTTCCAATGAAGTAATTATTTTGCAGTAACTGGATTTCGGCTCTGCTGCAGAGCCTCATTGTGTTGGCCAACACGGATCCCCTTCTGTCAGCTTTACAGCTGACATCAAGGGAAGGGGAACTTTCATTGCGGTTTGAGAGGTGGGGTTTGTGGCAATGATAATCTTTTTTAAGCCTCTGCAAATTTATAAAAAAAAAATTGGACATTACTAACACTTTAACATGAACATAGTAACATAGTTGATGAGGCTGAAACAAGACGTGTCCATTTAGTTCAGCATATACCAAATCACCTAGGTTAATCCTGAGGAAGGCAAAAAAAAACTCTGTTGAAGCCATTTCCATTTAAGTCCCAATTGGGCAATAAACAAAATCCTTCCTGATTCCAAAAGGCAGGTGGATATTTCCCTGGTTCTAAGCCCCATATCAATACATCCAAAGTATGTAAAATGTGTCAGAATGTAACGGACCACAGTCCTCTTAATGACCTGTAATCTAAGAGAATATTTCCAGTGTACTGCCTTAAATCCCCTGCAGGTGGTTCAGGTTATGAGTAGGCATTTCTGGTGAGACCTTCGCAGGGTTAGAAACGATCCTATATAATTTATAGGGTTATGGTTTCGATTTTGGCGTAGGACGGACAGAGCCTCCTTTATACACGTCCGCTACTGAGGATTGGTTAGTGGTTCACTGGCTTATCATCTGGGATGTCAGGTTATATGTATTTTAGTATGTATTATATTTAAATTGTATTGTGGAAGAAGTGGACCATGAAAGATCTAGTCTATATATATATATATATATATATATATATATATATATATATATATATATTTGTTTACTCTTCAGTATTTTATGTGATTTAGGTATGAGTTATTAAATCATTTGGATATTATCTTAATGCATCCTCTGTTCTTTTAAGAATATTGAGTACTGATCTTTTTGTAGGGTTAAACTATGTATTGGCATGCCGGATATTTATGCATTGGAATTATACTGGGTTTTTTTTGTTTTTTTTTTACAGAAAGAAGACAGAAGCTAGAAGGAGACAGACAGTGGATGACGGGTAAGTGTAACACAGATTAGGTAATGATCAGTGCCTGACAGTATGTCAGGCACTGATCGTTAGTTTTTTACCGGTATTTAGCAGCGTTTTGGGAACTTAACTCACAAAACGGACGTTTGGCGACAAGACCATTTTTGTGGCTTAACGTCCATTGTGCTTAATGCGGGTAGGACATTTGAATACCGACCAAGACATTTTCGTTTGTCGGTAGGTATACATTTTGCCCTACCAGCATTTGTAATGCCAACATTTGGATTGAGTCCGTAATGTTTCTTAAATAGTATTTTTTCCTTAATGTTCTATGTAAGATACATTCTGAACACTAGATGGCACTATTTGTCTGTATCTGCAGACATTCTGTAAGTGATATATGTAATTCCTAATTTAACAGAACTAACAATGTCATTTGAACTTTTTTGAACTTTTAATAGTTTTAATATATCCCTAAAGTAGGCTGGAATCACTGAAGTCCCAGCTCATTGCAGTTTAATGTGATGAAAAGAGTAATTCAAAGTTTTAGTATTTAGACTGACTCTGGAACAGTGTAAACTTTGCATAGACTGGGATCCTTCATGTATATCTAAAAGATAAATAACCTATTAGATTTTAATAGTTTTGTAATTTAACCATAAAACATCATTACATTGAACCATTCAGATATCTTCTCAACGCATCTATACATATTTTTTTAACTGAAGAAATCATATTATAGGATTTATTATTATTATTCTTTATTTATGTAGCACCAACTAATTCCGCAGCGCTGTACAATTTGTAGCTACTTTTAGTCACATGTACTAACAAATGCTAAAGTTTAACTTCTTGAGTGCTAGTGAGGTGTGCTGTGAATTGCAAAGCAATGCACCTCTCTGATACTCAAAGTGTTAAATTCTTTATAGTTATATATAAATAGCCATGTTACAGAAAATCTGTGACATACTAGCTTTTAGTTTTTTATATTCATTCTTAAAAATCCCTATACTTTGTGGTTCCTGTGTTTCAGACAGTGTAATTGTTTTAGGGATTTTTGGTTTAGTAGCTATGGATTTTTTTTAACTGTAGCAAAGCCAAGCTCTCTGACCTGTGTGATGCAGCTTGCATAATTAATTATGCACCTGTCTTGAAATTGCTTCCTTCCTCCTCTTTACTCCTTCTGTCTGCCAGTGTCAGGAGCTGTTGGTCAGGAAGGGGTGCAGACCACAGCAGCAAAAGTAAATACATGAAGTGGAACCCAGAGAGCAAGAAAATCAGCACACACACAATTAAAGGGAACACAATTGTATTATATATTTGCATACAAGGAACCTGCAATAGAAATGCACAACAAAACATTCAATGAAACAGAAAAGAGCAGGGCCTCTGGGCATGGGGACAAAGCTAGCTCAGAAATACAGGAGGGAGGCATAGGAATGCAAGGGATGCAGCTGGCTCAGCAACACAAGGATGCAGCTCTGCTCAGGAACACGAGGGCAGCCAGCACAGGAACTCAGGGGTACCGCTGGCACAGGAACTCAGTATAATGGTTTGTTTGACACACAGACACAGTAGGTTTGGATAAAACACAATTTTATTAAACAATTAAGATCACAATAACCCTCACAGGTCCTGTAATATACACATAATATAGTACAGCCACTAGACAGGTTATACAGAGGTAAGCCCACACAGGTCCAATATAAGTAGAGTCCATAGAACAATATACTGACACAGGTCAGGCAGATCTTGTGTGAGTCCCAGTTTATCAGTACTGCATGGGTTATTAGCAGACAGAGAATGTTGACAGGCCCTTGTGTGGTAAGGCCTTTTAAGAAGCTCAAACAGAGGTGAGAGCTTTAATACGAGTGACTCCCAAGATAATGGATACCAGACAATTGTGGACTGCCTTAGCAGTAACAGAGGCTGAGCAACTTGAGCACTGCCATGGCAGTAATGGAGACTAGGCAACGTGAACATTGCCGTAGCAGTAACGAAGACTGACTGACTTAGACACTGCCGTAGCAGTAACGGAGACCAGACAACTTGAGCACTGCCGTAGCAGAAACGGAGACTGAATCACGTGAGCGCTGCCGTAGCAGTAACAGAGACTAGGCAACTGGATACTGCTGTAGCATAAACAGAGACTGAGCAACAGAGGCGCTGCCATAGCAGTAACGGAGACTGAGCAATAGGGGCACTGCCGTAGCAGTAGCGGAGACTGAGCCACTTGAGCACTGCCGTAGCAGTAACGGAGACTAGGCAACTGGACACTGCCATAGCAGTAACGGAGACTAGGCAACTGGACACTGCCATAGCAGTAACGGAGACTAGGCAACTGGATACTGCCGTAGCATTAACGGAGGCTTGAGCAACCTGAGCACTGCCATAGCAGTAACGGAATCTGGTCAGCGTGGGCACTGCCGTAGTAGTAACGGAAAACTGAGCAACTCGCCCTGAGAGGCACCCAACCTGGAACGGTTCGTAAGGCAGACCAATAGGAATGTCGCCAGGACGACACGGAGGCAACCGAGACCAATCTGCACAGCGGTCCACAGACAGCGAGAGACCAGCACTACCCTTAACCAGAGACCGGTCAGAGCGTGCAGAGGAGGCAGCAGCCCAACCGGGCGGAATCACACAGAACAGGAACGTAGAACAAAAGTCGGTACACTGAGCAGGAACCTCAGCCAATCCAAGTCGGAACACGGAGCAGGAATGTCAGCCAAGCCAGGTCGGTACACGGAGCAGGAACATCAACCAAGCCGGGTCGGTACACAGGAGATGAGATGCAGAGTAGTCAGGCAGGCAGGGTCGATACACTGAGAGCACACAATAAACAGGAACAAGCGCTGGTACTGGAACACCACGAAAGGGCACCAGAGATGTGCCAGAACCCAGTATTTAAGGACAATACTGGGCGGGACAATCACAGTTCAGCCTCAGTAGGCTCCTAGTCCGCTAGGGGTGGGTTGTCTATAGTCTCTTGAAGCCTCCATTCATTTGGGGTTCTAGATCAGAACTCTCTCCAGCCAGCCGTTGCCTCCTGCTGTCCTTATCCCTCCAGGGACTGGCTTGTCAGTACCGTGTTGTTCTGTTATTGTGCCCTTGTGGGCTTTACCGTTTATTTTAATAAAGTTATTTTAACCTTACAAGTCGGGTCTGAGTGTTCATCAAAAACCATGAAATAATCATTCAGATTCTTGTAACTGAACCCACTGAGGTGAAACTTCAGACAGGTGGCAGTTCCTTTTTAACAATTTGTATTGAAAGCACCTTTGTATGGTTAGCAATCTAGTTCAGGCCTTGTCAGTATAGACAGAATTATCGTCACTAAAAAGATGACAATTTTTTTTTACTGAAGGATGAGTAAACATCATTCCAGATTATAGTTTAAACATTTTATTTACATTATCATGATCTTTTGGTGTCCACAAAGTAAGCCAACAGTTCACCTGAGAGGAGATTCTCACTACTTCAATTAGTGTCGAGTTTGGCAACATTTTGGCTCACTATACCTGACTACAACTCATGGTATACCCTAAGGTGTCTTTGCCATCTTATCACTGTGATTACATTTCAAATAAGGCTACATCTTCATGCCTTCTCCACATATATGATGTTTCAGTGTCTCCTGAGCCAATGCCTAATTTGCATTTCTCTGTCATCCAATACAGGTTACTGGTATCTTTGGGTAGGTGATCCACCCCTTTAACTAGGCAGGAACAATTCTAGAAGTGAATGCAGGGGTTGGAGCCTACCTTCCCTCCTTGCCTGCAACTAGCCAATCACGTCTAGTAAGATGTGTTCCTTGGTGAAGACACAGGCAAGAGAACGGTTCTGCTATAGTTTTAGCTAATTTTTTATTTTTCTGTTAGTTATGGAATACCGCCATTAGACGGATTACCGTAACTGACAATGCCCTTAGATGTGGCTAACTCAGTATCCAGGTGCTTTTGTGGACCGAAAGCCCTAGGGTTCAAGTTCTTTACCCAGGAGTTGCCCACTGAGGCTTCTTCTTGATGGTAATCTGAAGATAGAAGAGCTGCAGGAAAGGTGAGCAGCCCTTTGAGTGCTGAGGTCCACATGTCCCAAAGTGCCCCTCCACACAGGGGTTTTCCTTTGGAGTTCCTATTGCATACTCCTGCAGTCATTGGGTTTATCTGTATGTCTCTTGGGTGTTTTGGGGCAAATTTCTGTGGTAACTTAACCCTTTGGCTGCTGGTTTAGCATCTTTTGGGGGGGTTCTTGGCACTTTCCCTACTGGGTTCAATGTTTAGGGGGTCTAGTTATGTTTGAGTAATATTTGGTACACATTTACTTCTTAGTTACAACTTTGCAAAATTTGTGTTTGCATGCTTTTACTGCATAGACCAGTGATTCTCAACCAGGGTGCCGTGGCACTTTGGTGTGCCACGGACATCAGCTTAGGGTGCCCCATGTTTTCCATGAAGACTAACAAAAATTGAATTTTAAATAAAGATTTATAGAAATTGTTATGCACATTATGTTTAATTGTGTTATTATGATTATAAGACCTAATAATACTGTATATTTATGTACTGTACCCTTCATTATGCCCTTGATAAAGTACATTAAATAAGTTAGGGGTGCCCCGAATGTTCTAGATTCTCAAAAAAAGATTGAGAACCTCTGGCATAGACGGCATTGCTCCATTTACTTCTATGGGACTGTACAGTTTGGGACATATCTCTGCAACCGCTCATTGTAGCGACTTCAGAGAAGGCTCATTTTGTTTGTATGCCCTTGCTCTATTGTCCGGTCAATGTTTGGTGTGTGTGTTGGGGGGCTCAGGGGGCTTCGGGCACTGTTGGGGTACTTTTTCTGGGAAACCTCCATCTCTCATGAGCGCTTACATCACGCGCTTTTTCCTGATTGGCTCCCGTCACGGCAGCCATTTTGTGCTTTCCCTGAACAAGTATCCTATGCAGGGCTTGGACTCTCCTTCTCTCCTCTGCAGATTAACCCTTCGCCTACCAGATAAGTGTATTTTAATCATACCCACTGTATTTGGGTGATGCCTTATACTTGAACTTTTTGACACTGTGAGAATGTCTAATCCAGACTAAAGACACTGGGGTCTCTATGTCCCCTGTTGCGCATTGCTCCTCATGTCAATCAGGGTTACCTAGACAATTCTCAGGTCATTTATGCCCAACATGTTCTGCTGTACCTGAGTCTCCCCCAGGGACCTCCAGCCATGCATTAGAGCCATTTTGGGTGCAAGAGTTGAAGGCTGCTACTAGAGACCTCTACATTGCAACTCTTTCCATCCCAGTTACAGGGGGTCTTCCACTCCTGGCAGACCCCTTCTTCTGTCAGATCTTCCCTGCTGAAGCTGCAGGGAGTTCCTGACGTATCAGATTTCTCTGAAGAGGAACTGTTGGTGGATCTGACATTGAGGAATGTTCTGCTGTAGGCTCCCCTCAGTTTTTTGGGGTCCCCTTTGAGGCTGATCCTGATCCCTTGGCTGAGGGCCTGATCAGGGCCGTTTTAAACACCCTAAACATTCCCTTGGTTCAGGAGGTTTCTTCAGATCCCTTTGATGTATTTCAGGAGCCTAAGAAGCCCCATACTTATTTTCCACCTAACCCACTCTTGACCGCCTAGTGTCTGATGAGTGGAAACCTTCTGTTTTCAAGAAATTTGCCAAACTTTACCCCTTTTCTGATGTGGCGCTTGCTCAGTGGGTTCAAAACCCAAAGTGGATGCATGTCTTTAGGCTTTCTTGCCAGTTGCTGATACGTCTGCCCTGAAAGACTCCACTGACAAGAAATGTGAGGCCTCCCTCAAGTCCATTTTTGGCACCGCTGGTACTTCCCTGCGTCCAGTGTTTGCTATGGCGTGGGTAAATAGGGCCATTGCGGTCTGGACTGAACAGCTCACTCTTACTGTCCGTCAGTGTGTTCCTACTTCTGATATGTTGCGGTTAGTTGCCAACATTTTTGAGGCCCAGCACTATGTCTCTGCTGCCTTGTTTGATGGTATCCGTTTGGTGGCAATGGTTTCCTCCATGTCTGTGGTTGCCAGACGAGCTCAAGATCTGGTCTGCTGACACTACTTCCAAGAAGCTTTGCTCTCGTTGCCCTTTCAGGGAACTTCTTTGTTTGGGCCAGAACTTAAGGATCTGATTAGTGAGGCCACAGGGGGCAAGAGTACCTTTCTGCCTATGGTCTCTAGGAAGAAGACACCTATCAAACGTAATTGCTTTTTCGTTCCTTCCAGAATGAGACAAGTCCGGCGAACCAGAGAGTTCCCTCAGCTCTGCGCTCCTCCTCCAAGCCCAAACAACAATGGAAGCCCAAGGCCTCCTCCAAGCCCAAGGCTTCCAAGCCTTCTTCGGCATGACTCGCCAAACCCAGGTCCCCACCCAGCTGTGGGTGGCCGGCTGCGTCAATACCACAGCATCTGGGAGGACTCAGTGCTGGACCCGTGGGTTTTGCAGGTGGTGGCGGAAGCGTACAGGATCCCTTTTGCCTCTCTTCCTCCCTTTTGGTTTTTCCCTTCTCACACTCCCCAGGGTGTAGAGAAACGCTGTCTGTTCGACGGAGCTATCCAGGCCCTTCTGGACAAGGAAGTTCTGGAACCTGTTCCCGTTCAGGACAGGGGTATGGGTTTTTATTCAAAAGTCTTTGTGGTCTCCAAGAAGGAAGGCGGCTGTCTTACGATTATGGACCTGAAGGATCTCAATTCCTTTGTGATCAAGACTCATTATCACCAGGAGTCCCTACGGACGGTGATTGCTGCTATGTCCCCTGGGGAATTCCTTGCTTCTCTGGATCTTCAGGACGCATATCTACACATTGCCATTCATCTAGAGAGCTAGCAGTATCTCAGATTTGCCTGCGACCGAAGACATTTTCAGTTTTCGGCTCTTCCCTTTGGTCTGACCACAGCTCCTCAAGTCTTCAACCATGTCATGGGAGCCTTAGTGTCCGTCCTCCATCGGGACGGCATCAGAGTCGCTCCATACATGGACGACCTGCTTCTGAAAGCCTCTTCTTCGGAACTTCATCAGCAAGTTCAGGGCTGCATTCATGCACTCACCCATCATGGGTGGATCCTCAACATGGACAAGTCGGATCTTGTCCTATCCCAGCGTCTGGTCTTCCTGGGCCTTCTCTTTGACACTCAGCAGAGCATGGTGTTTCTCACGGACGAGGTGGCTCACCAATCACCCACAGGGTTTCTGCTGTTCTGGCTCACGATCCAGTTCCAGCCAAGAAGTTGTCCTCTCTAGTGGAGAAGTTAATTTCCACCATAGAAGCAGTCCCGTTTGCCATGGCTCACACCAGGGAACTCCAGCAGTTTGTGATCCAGTCGTGCAGGGGTCAGCCAGACCTCCTGAAGAAGTCGGTGTCCCTTACTCTTCAGGTGGAACTGAGTCTGTTGTGGTGGCTCAACCTCTCCAATCTGGTGAAGGGCAAGCCCTTCATGGTGTCCTTCTGGACCACAGTGACGACAGATGCCAGCCTATCTGGCTGGGGAGCAGTTCTGGGTCACCTGGATGCTCAGGGTCAATGGTGACCGGAGGAATGTCTCCTTCCCATCAACATATTGGAGCTTCGGGTGATATTTCATGCCCTTCACCACTGGACACGCCAGCTGGAGCAGTGCCCAGTCCTTGTCCAGTCCAAGAATGCCACGGCAGTGGTGTACATCAACAAGCATGGCAGAACAAGAAGTCTCTCAGCTTGGTTAGAGGTCAAGGCTATTTTGTCCTGAGCAGAAGAACATGTTCCTGCCATATCCGCAGTACACATTCCCAGCGTAGACAACGTCATGGCAGACTTCCTCAGTCGACACACGTTGGACAATGGAGAGTGGGAAGTGCACCCAGAGGTGTTCCACCTCGTTGTTCAGAAGTGGGGGTCTTCCTTGCATTGACTTGATGGCAACAAGACACAACAGGAAGGTTCCGATGTTCTGCTCTCGCTGGAGGGACCCTCTAGCTCTGGCAGTGGATGCTATGTCCATTCCTTGGTTATTCCTCTGGCTTGAAAGAAGAGAAGAGAAAGATAACCCTGCCTAACTAGCACACCTAAATACTCAAGCACACGATGAAATAAATAGACCAGGGATAGAGAGTAGAACTTTACTTGGTGTAATCTGTACGTAGCATACTCTGCCTCCGACGAAGGCATATTCGAAGCGCGCGTCAGGCGTGTATCGTTTATAGTCTGTTCTCTTTTGTCAGTCACTGAGAGTTATTTAGTAACTTACTGAGCCGCTACTTTGTAAACTGTAGTTACATTAGTGAGCGGATAGATGATAGCAGACTATTTAAATCTACCGATATTGAATGAGACTCGATGGTAGCTGAGGTGTAGCTCAGGGAGATAGCCGACTCATGATATAGATAGGGATTAACAATAGTTACAATATATGGCAAGCCGGTTTATGCCCCGGTACTTTTCAGGCAGGGTTTAATTTTAGTTCAATATATGGCAAGCCGATTTGTGCCCCGTTACGTTTTAGGTAGGGATTAATAAAAGCTAAGTTTTATTCATTATTTTTTGTTTTGTTAATTCATGGCAAGCCGGATTATGCCCCGGTATTTTAGGTAGAGATTACACCAAGTAAAGTTCTACTTTCTATCCCTGGTCTATTTATTTCATTGTGTGCTTGAGTATTTAGGTGTGCTAGTTAGGCAGGGTTATCTTTCTCTTCTCTTCTTTCATATTATATTACATCCCCTGTAGCACCCTTGTATTACTAGCTCATTTTTTTATTACAGTTAGGCCGATGTAATAGAGAGTGTGCATAGTTTTTTTCTTTCTTTTTTTTTTTTTTTTTTTCTTTCTATTCCTCAGGCTTACATCTTTCCTCCCATTCCCATGTTGCACAGGGTGTTAAGGAGACTGGAGCTCTGTCCAGTCATTCTGATTGCTCCGTACTGGCCTCGGCAGGCTTGGTTTCCGGAGCTTCTGCATCTATCAGTAGCGGAGCCATTCCAGCTCCCTTGCCGTCTGGATCTTCTTCTCAAGTGTTACCGGTGGAAGGAGGATGTTCATCTTCTAGATTTGACAGCGTGAAAATTGAATCCTCAAAACTGAGAGAGAAAGAGGTTTTTCTTCTGGTGTGGTGGCTACTATGCTTAGTGCCCGCAAACTTGTCTCATCTAAGGCCTATCATCGTGTCTGGTCAACCTCTCTCTCTTGGTGTTCGGATAGGGACCTTTCTCAGGATTTTGATCTACCTACAGTTCTGGCCTTTTTGCAGGATGCTGTGGATAAGGGCCTCAGTTTGAGTTCCCTTAAGGTTCAGACTTCTGCTCTCCCTGTTTTCTTTCAGAGGTGCATTGCTATTCTTCCTGATGTTAAGGTTTTCTTCCAGGGCACTGCTCATACTCATTCTGTTTTTTAGCGCCCTCCCTTTGAGTCTTTGGCTACTATTCCTCTACGCCTGCTGAAATGGAAAATGGCCTTTCTCCTGGCAATCGTGTCCTTTCGCCAGAGTGGCATGCTCTGTCTTGCAGACCACCCTTCTGATGTTTCACAAGGACAAGGTGGTGCTTCGCACTTCGCAGGATTTCTCCCAAATATGGTTTCTGAGTTCCACATTAATCAGGAGATTGTGGTGCTTTCTTTCAGCCCTGAACCTACCTCTGACAAGGAAGAGGGATCTCCACTTCTTAGATATGGTGTGTTGTCTCAAGTTTTATGTACATCGCACTGAGTCCATTCAACAGTCTGACACCCTGTTCATCATCCCTGAGGGTCCCAGGGCATGGAGACCGGCATCCAAAGTGACCATTGCATCTTGGATTAAGTCCATTATTCGGAAGGCTTACGAACTAAAGAAGAACCCTGTCCCCTTTTATGTCACGGCTCATTCTACTAGGTCTATTGGGGCTTCTTGGGCTTAAAAGAATCAGGCCTCAACTGATCAGTTGTGAAAGGCTACCACTTGGTCATCTGTGCACACCTTTTCGAAGCACTACCGTGTTGACATGCTGGCATCGGCTGGTGCCAGCTTTGGGAGGAAGATCCTGGAGGTAGTCTTGCCTGTCTTAGGATCTTCTTAGGTTCTTCAGTGCTCCCTCACTTTTGAGCCCCGTTGGCTCTAGTTCATTGTGCTGTGTAACAGTTCCTGGGGTGTTGTTACCCCTCTTTAGTGTCCACTGACACTTCATTATTATTGTTGGGCTATCTCTGATCTGATGGTTCATATTTGCTCTGGTGACTTTGGGGGCCCTGCACCTGGTCCTTGCCTTCCTTCCTGCCTCTGGGGAAACTCAGTGGTTGGACATCCCAAAGTTAATAGTAACCTGTTTTGGATGACAGAGAATAGAGGATTTTAGTCTTACCTGCTCTCCTGTGGCGTAACGTGGGGGTCCTTTCGGGTTCATGCTCACAGGAGTCTTCTTTCCCTTCTTACTATCTAGCCAATTGTTAGTGTCTCAAATCTTACTGGAGCTGAATGGCTAGCTGCAGCCAAGGAGGGAAGGTAGGCTCCACCCCTGCATTCACTTCTAGAATTGTTCCTGCCTACTTAAAGGGGCAGACTGCCTACCCAAAGTTACCAATAACCTGTGTGGACTAAGAGAAGTTTTTAAGACCTAACTTAAAGCAGAACTATCAGCCTATATAAAGTCCCCCCCCCAATAATAATTAGGCATATGGCGATTAGCTTCTTAACAGTGCTATTATCGGGCACAAGTACCACTTTCTGAAGTAATCCTTCTTCTTCTGAGACCGACGGCCAGGCTTACACATAGACATCTTGTCTTAGATACATCTGTGTGCCTGTGCTGTTCATCACAGTATCATCTAGGAGGCATTGCATAGTACCTTAAGGTACTGGAAGTGACTGATGACACAGGCGAACAGACGGTTCTAAAGCAAGAAGCCTGGCAGTCAGTCTCAGAAAAAGAAGAATTGCTTCAGATTGTGGTACTTGCACCCAATAATATCACTGTTAAGAAGCTAATTGCCATATGCCTATATTATTGTGCGGGGACTTTATATAGGGTGATAGTTCCCCTTTTAAAGCGGAACTATCACCCCAAATAAAGTACCCCCAATAATTAGCCATCTAGTGATAAGCTTACCAATAGTACTATTATCCAGAATAATTACCGCTTTACTCAGAAATCCTAATTCTGCTGAGACTGACAGCCAGGCAACATTGCTTTAGAGGCATCTGTGTGCCCTCGCCGTCAGTCCCTTCTGGTACCTTTAGGTACCATGTAACGCCTTCTAGAGGAGACCAAGACTGACGGCGCAGGCATGCAGATGTCTGTAAGCGAACATGTCTGCGCTGTTACCTGGAAGTCAGTCTCTGCACAAGAAAGATTTCTAAATAACGCGGTAATTAGGCTGGATAATAGTACCGTTGGTAAGCGTATTGCTAGATGGCTAATTATTGGGGGGGGGACTTTATTTGGGTTGATAGTTCTTCTTTAAGTGGCTTCACCAGCTATTGGAACTTTGTGCACATGGCAAATGGCCACATTTAAATACAAAACACCCTCAGGAAAAAAAATGGTTACTTAAGTCATCTTTACCAATGCCTAATTTGCATTTTTAGATGAGACACTGAAATATACATGTGGAGAAGGCATGAAGATGTAGGTGTATATGAAGTGTAATCACAATCACCATGATTTGGAGTTGGGTCTAGTCAGCCAAAATATTGCCAAAACTGGACCCTAACTGAAGTAGAGAGCAACTCCTCTCAGGTGAACTGTTGGTTTACTTTGTGGACACCAAAAGATGCTGTTAATGTAAATAAAACAAATGTTTAAACTATAATCTGGAATGGCATTTACTCATCCTTCAGTAAAACAAAAACAAAATAAACAGCATGTCATCACACAATTCACCAGTCTCAGGAAGGTGAATTTATTTTTGTGAGCTCCCACAGAATCACCTTCTGTCGGAGTTTACAGAAACAAATTCACCTCCCTGAGACTGATTAATTGGGCATATATCCATAGCTTTCTATGCGGTCCGCAGTCCTTTTGGAGAACAGTTTGCCATATTTCAAAATAGAGAACATTATGTCATACTGCAAAGTGGAGAACAATTTGCCACATTTCACTTTAGCCTGGTTATTAATCTAACTGCAGACATATTATTACAAAACATTGACAGCTTTATGTCAACATCACATGCTAATTATCACTACCTCTCCCCTTCCATAATTAATTCTTAGGGCGAGATGTTCAGAAAATGGTGGTAACTGAAATTGTCCGTAATCAGAATAAAAAAGTCCTCACACCATGATCCATCACGTTTCCGTCATTTTTTGCTTCCTATTCCGCCATCTTCGTCAAAGGGAAAAAGCCGTCTTAAAAGTGGGTGTGGTTTAATCTTCCGTCATAATGTAAGGTATTTTCAGAAAAAAATATTCATTTGAACGTCATTTTTTTTGTCTGATTAACGTAATTTTTTTCCCCACATAATAAAAAAGGTCTAAACTCGGAGGAGAAAAATTAATGTACTGAGAAGCAATTTTTCGTTTCAAAGACAAAATCAAAGACAGTTTTTAAGATCAGAGTTGTTCACAGCAATGTTCAATGAGATCTTCTTACCGTCATTTTTAATTCTTTAGATGAATTTTCAAACGTGATGGATTTACTTCTGAAAATATGGTCCTTCTTTTACCACCAACTCATGATTCGACAAGCTTTTCATTATGACGACATTTTGAACATCTCGCTCTAAGCGTATATGGAGAAGTGTGTCTTATCCTCCATGGCAAAGTGTTCTCCACACATTGTTGACACACCTCACCATTATAACGAACCTTAATACACCTCTCCCCTGTTGTCCAGTTATTCTATTGCATTCTATGAGGTGAGTCACTGCAGTATTCTATAGCAACAGCTCTATAACTTAGTGACCGTTTGAATGGTTATAACTTTTGAATACTGCAGTGGAAATATCCGTGTTTTACTCAGCAGGAAAAGCCCTGTAACATTTAGGTTTTCCCAAAAAAGATTTCTGTTCCTTTAAGTGATAAGTATTAAAGATATATACTGCAGGACTGCACTGGTTTAGATGCATGTGTGTATATAATCTTTTTTCCTTATTAAAACAGCAGTATTACAACCCTCTTTTTGATGCCAGAACTTGCAATGTCTTGAGATTTCAGACCAATGTGTCTTTTTTTGTGTATAGATGATAGGCCTTATGCATCAAGCTAAATCAGGGTTATGCTGGAACAAACCATTTGTACTACAGAGGACAAATAAAAAAATTGCCCAGACTGCCACTGATTTAACCCTCAGACTGCCAGCCACGTGGCCAAGTCCTTGCCCTACACTTGACTGAACTCTCCCCTCTCATTCATTTTTTTTAAATTGCATTTTCAGACCTTGTTGGGGGGGGATACCTCCTGATGAATGCCCCCCTAATGATATCCCAGCCAATCGCACTGTGAGATCAATATATGAGATGAACGAGAGCAGCATGGGTGGGATCATGGTACACACCTCCCTGTGTCATCTGTGACATGATCACCTGTGAGTTGAGAAGGCTTTCCCTGATCCTGCCCACTCTTACCAGGTCGGGTAGGAGTGAAGCAGGAGACATGTTACTCTGGCCATGTATGTTGGTAAAACTATGCATTTTTGGTATTTTTGTACTTGGGGGATTCAAGGCTGTTTCAAATAACTGAAACTTCCACAATCAAAGTAAATCTTTGTTTTGACTTTTTTGTAATTATGACATCGCAGCTTGTAACACAATGCAAATTTTACTTCACGTGAGGCACCATGCATGAGTTCAGTTCGTTCTGAAAAAAATGATAAAGGTTTCCATATGTAACTGCAATGTTACCTATGGGAATAGTACCGAAACCTGGATAGAAAAAAAACTGAAAATGTGTCTGGCCTACAGCGTCAAATATATGGTCCAGTGGAGATCTGTCAAACATTTAATGGGTTAAAAGTTCCAGTTAACCCTTTGGGTACCAGGGTTAACTTAGTATTTTCCCCTCTAGAGTGGTTATTGGTGGTCTGGGGGGCTGCCTCGCACCGGGTAGTCACTTTGGGCGGGAATAAAAACCTTCTTTTAGGCTTTAAAACTCACCTGAGCGTTCCAAGTGTATGAGTTTGTGTCAGTTCCCACCCACCCATCCGTGTTGGTAGAGGTTTAATTGTATGAAAGTATTTATATATGGTTGAGATTTATATTATATATATATATATATATATATATATATATATATATATATATGTGTGTGTGTATATACATATAGATACATATAGCTATATTCCTATAATATAAAAGACCAGATGTATGTTTGTCTGATGCAGTCATGCACAGTAGAGACTGCCTGAACGTGCAGAATGCTGGCCCGTGGACACCTAGGGTTGCCATGGCATTCCCTCCATAGACTTAACATTGGACAGAAGCCGTTTTCTTCCCGGCCTGTACACGGGCTTTTACACTAGGGTATATATATATATATATATATATATATATATATATATATATATATATATATATATATATATATATATATGTGTGTGTATATATATATATATATGTTAAATTATAATTTAAAAAATTATAAGGTTGGTTGGGTTTTTGTCGCAGCTGGAAGGTGTTAAGTAAATAATTTATTTATTTAAGTTTGGTAATCCTGGCTGGTAGGGTGGGATGACGGCCTTTAAAATTGGTAATTATGGAGCAAACCAACTAGGGGACAGATTATGCTTTCAGTTAATTTAAATGGGGCTTTTGACATCCTGAGTGTGAAAGAGGCCACCAAAGCAATGTAGAACAATATTTTGCAGATATCTTTAGCACTTGAGATTAAAAGCCTGTTTAACCCTTTAAGTGCCCAAGGATTATGCAACTCATTGCTTTGCACTCGAAACATTAAATGAATGGGAGTTTGGAGGTCTTTTTTTTTTTTCTTCCCTATGGTGAAGCTGGTTTGCTTCAGAATGACTCCAGAGTGCTGTTGTGGATAAGCACAAAAGAAAAGAGCTGCACTTTTGGAGCAAATCAGCTAGATCATAGAGACAAATAACATTTCCCCAAACTCCCATTCTTTAAACAGCAACACACAACAAAAGAGTGCACCTGTAAGTGTGGTTTAATTCAATATAAACTTGATTGTATATCAAGCCCTATGGAGGGCTTTAGATCTGCTTTCACTCAGGTGTCAGACTACATCCAGCATACCTCCCAACATTTCAAATTGCAAAGAGGGACACTTGTGCTTTAGGGGGTGTTGCTGGGAGCGTGGCTGGTGGGCGGGGTATTACCGAGAATATTTAGGCTAATTCATGACCTATTGACAACTCCTTGAGTAACCTAATAAATGATTTATAACAAGAACAAAGTATTTTATTTACATATACTAATTTATAATCACATATACTGAGGTTTAAAGGGATAGTAATACTTCGTTTTAACTTTATTTTATTTTGTAGGCATTAAAAAAACATAAAGAATGATATAAGTCTTATCTCTCAAACCTTTATGGTTTAAGAGATATTCACAAGCAAAGTGTCCCCCTCCCACCCCTTTTACTGATGTAACACTGCTCAGCCAGAGCAGAAGGGAGGTGCCCAGGTAGACTGCGGAGAGGGACAATCTTCATTTAAGATAAGGAAAAAACCTGAAAAGCTTGTCAAGGGGGGCAGGGATTTCATTGTTTTCATAGGAATAAGAGTGTCCCCTTCTGTAATCTGTCTGGTCTATAGACTGCATTCCACATCTGAAAAGAGATAGCTTACACTAGGTAAAAAGGGCGGGAGGGGGAAACTTTGCTTGTGAATATCTCTTAAACCATAAAGGTTTGAGAGATAAGACTTATATCATTCTTCATGTTTTTTTAATGCCTACAAAATAAAATAAAGTTAAAACGAAGTATTACTATCCCTTTAAACAAACAATAATGTGAGTTTTATTGCTGTAGACCAATATGATACACTTATATACACACCACAGACTCTGATCTCCTAAAAAGAGGGACAGCAGGGTGGGAAAGAGGGACAGAGGGATTTGGGTCTAAATGAGGGACTGTCCCTTCTAAAGAGGGACACTTGGGGTATGCATCCAGCTGCTCTCCAGATAAACACTGTTCACTTCAAATCAGAAGCACAAAAGAAACAGAAACCAAAACCACAATTACAATGTAGTATTACCAGACGGTGCATAAGCTCACATATATCATCAACAACAGGTGAGTGTCTAATCACTGACTGGCTTGTGGGCATCAGGGGACTTAAGAGTGCCCTTCTTCAGGTGTCTCTCAAAAAGCTGGAATTAATAGATGCTAGGAATGATAAAAAATTAACATGTTTTTATGAAACATTAGACTGAAAAAGCCCAATTAAAAAAATACATGAGCCTGTAATACCCATGCATTTTAGGGTCAAGGCCTGTTCATCAAGACATCAGACTCTGAAGCAAAATAAATTGCTACTCACTTTATATATAAAGCCTCCACACACTCTCCAATAGAAAGTCACTATCGCAATAACAGCAAATAGTAAACCAGTTACCATGGCAATGAAAAAACTTTCCTGTGCACAACGAAATAATGCCTCCATAACTTCAAAAAGTTTAACCACCTAATAACTATAATAATAAAATATCTACAAAGTGCAGAGGTCACATGGCTCTCGCTATCGACAACTGGATTAACACATACTATTCTGGTCACCACACTCGGTACCTTGACGAGGTCAGCAAGCCTAAACATATTTTGGCCAATCTACATAACAAAACCCTAATTTTTTGAAACAAGTGAATTAATATATTGACATAACATTTGCTCTACACAGGGCTCACATTAATTAATGTGATTATGAGGTAGCACAGGACTGCTTTCTGTTCTACATCAGCCTCCATAAGTGTCTGCTTTTATCCAAACCTATTTTTTCCCAATAGTAACATTACATTATCCCTGAATTGCTCCACTTATTCTTTTATCCATTCGCTAAACTGAGTCTTACAAAAGCTCAAGTGCTTATGGGAAATATATATATATAATCAATACTAAATAAATAATTAGACTCAAAAACAACTACATGAGTACTTATCCCCCACGGAGGCGAGACGTGTGGAATCAGCAGAGTGGATAACATTTTCAGATCCAAACTGGAAACTTGCTTACATATAGTTATGTGAAAAATGTCAGTGTACATTCTTTATTTATTAATTTTATCCTGAAATAGATTTGAAGGAACTCCCAGTTTATATGCAGAATAGAACTCTTGAAGTTCCTGAAATATTAATGAACTAATTTTTAAACTTCTTTTGGCAAAGAAAATAGCCAAGGGCTGACTGAAACATCCCAGTCCTACTAATGACACTGGCACAGGTTGGCAATTGGAATTCTAATATTCCTTGCCTAAAGCCATTTTGTTTTCAATCAAGGCAGAGCCTAATGAAAACACATCTCCATGTCCGAGGGCTCTAACAGTAATGGGCAAAAACCGTCATTATTTGAATGAAGAAATGTGTAGATGGAAATGCATTACGGAGGATGAAAATAAATTGTATTGCAGGAATAACCCCAACAGTACCAAATGCTTCAAGTTGTTAAAAAGAAACAGGCTGATGTACAGTGAATAAATGGAGCATTTCTGGGCCAAACCAACTGCAACAAATGGAACATAAAAAAAAATCCATTGATTTAAATGGGGCTTTTGCAATGCATTGGAGACCTCTCCAGCATTCTATGGATGAAAAGCCTCATTTAAATCAATTAAAATGTTTTATTTGTACCCTATTTTGCAGTAGGTTTGCCCCAACATTGCTCTAGTTCATATTTCACCAGCCTTGCTGTTTCTCATTTTGATATTAAATTAACTTGGAATCCCATTAGCTGCTCTTTTACATATTGATTCTTGATCAGGGATGGACAAAACATTGCCCGCAGACAGGATTCAGTCTTCTGTCCAATTTACTTATGGCCCTTGAGTCTAGCTGGCTGTGTGTATACTGCAGAGCTGCTGTTCAGAGAATTATCACACAAAACTGATACAATGTCAATGTAGTGCATGATTAGACGTAATGGAGGTAATTTACAGATATGATTTTATTACAAGACCGGAGGCTCCTATTATGCTAAACAATCTTTACTACTCCAACAGCAGTTTAAAATTTAGGATAACCAGAAAGAAAAATGAAACAGAGGTGGTCCAACTTTGAAGTCACGCCTTCTGTCTTCATCCTCCAATCGGTGATAGACCTCTTCTATAAATCTCCCAACTCCTGCTTTAAATTCCTCTTTCTTTATTGCTGTGCAGGAAGTTAAGTATCACAAGCCATTTCTCTATATCTTGCTATGTGTTTGTTGCTATTCAATGTATATGCTGTGTTATTAGTGCTACAGTTTATACTTCTTTGTAAACTTTATTTACGTGTCTGCTTTTTCTTTTGATCACTAACCTTGACTTTTGATCACTAACCATTTTCTTTGCCTTTCCTCATTTTTTCCTATGGCCTTTTGCTTAGTTCTTGTTTACATTTCACCTTTTTGTGTTGTTCTGGAGAAGGTTTTGTAACCAGCTTGCTTCCTATACATCATCATTTTATTTTCCTGTTCCCGTTCGAGTTGCCAAGACCTCTTCATTATTCAACCCTCTGGTTTCTGTTTTACTACTCGATCCGGCCACCCGCGTTTGTGTCTGTGTACTCATGCGGCGGCCATCTTGGTTTTGGGTTTCTTTGCCAGCTTCTGCTAATGTGCGGCCATAACGTCCTCTTCTGCACATGCGCGGCCATATTCTTCCGCTTTCGGCTGACTGGAATCTTGTCAGACGTGGTTATCACAGCATTCAGGCGGCTGTCCCGTTTCCCACTCTCACTGTTCTGTTATTTTTAACTCCTCCTTACCTTCCAAACTGTGTTTTTTCACTCCATACAGTTCATTATAGGATATTGGGGCACATTACTGTGTTTTTGTTTTTTCCATTTTTAGAAAAAGTCTCATAAAGACTTTCCTATTCCCGCAGAAACCCCTCAGAAGTCTAAGACATTTCCCCCCAAATTTCATTAGGCATAATTCCTTTTCTAGTGACTCCAGCAATCATGAGGCTGCCCATGAAGCCCCAAATTTTCCTGAGGAAAAGATTCAAGCTATTGTGGATGCCTCAGTGGGCAAGTCTGTGGCTATTGCAGATTGTATGGGCCAAATGTCTGAATCCATATTGAAGTCTATTACTTAGACCCTTAATAAAAAATACTAGTATTTCTCCCCAGGGGGTTTCTAAGGATTTAGGGTCTTCTCCCTTGGTCCAAACTGAGTTACCTCAAGACACCAATCCTTATGTTTCTATAAAGGGAAACAGAAAATCAAAGACTCATCATTGTGTATCATTGAAACCGGACGCAGTCACGTCACCTAATGATTTGGCTAGACAGTCTAGCAGTATGAATTGTGATCTGAACCCATGCAAGTGACCCTCTGCTCAAGAGGAGGTTGTTTTGAGCAAAATGAGTAGGATCTGTCAAAAACCAGATTCCT
The DNA here is from genome assembly GCA_037306005.1 of Rhinophrynus dorsalis. Lineage (NCBI taxonomy): Eukaryota > Metazoa > Chordata > Amphibia > Anura > Rhinophrynidae > Rhinophrynus > Rhinophrynus dorsalis. The sequence goes on along the minus strand of CM074720.1, from coordinate 408,323,349 downwards.
TTTGTATCTCCCCCTCCTCTTCTGAGGATGATTCTATTGATCCAGCAGAAAATATTTCCATTTCTTCTGATTCAGGCACCACTTACAAACCTTACACAGGTAAAGATCTCCATAAAGATACACTAAACTCGGTACTTCTATCCTTGATGATCAGGGGAATCCACTGTTCGACCCTGAAGGGATTAAACATCCCAGATCGTCGTAGTGGATTCCCAGAGATCATATAGCTGATTATATAAAATTGTGGGTAAGAAAGCCACTGAACAGTAAGACAAAGAATAAATTGCGGACGGAATGCCCTAGACCTACCATAGAGTCTATATGCGATACCCCCATAATTGACCCCCGGTTGATCCAGTTTCTTATGAAATCAGGGAAGGACCCCATGAAGGGTTTGAACAGATCCCTTAAAAGCTGTCTGGATAGACTATTAGATTTAGTTGGTCCACTAGCTAAAATCTTTGAGTTGGCAAAGAATTCGGTCCGTTCAGGTCAATCTGTGGATTGGATCCAAAGGGCTTTCTGCTTCCTGGGTAACGCCAATTTGGCTTTGTCGACTGAAAGGCGTAGGGCAATCTTACTTAAGGTGGCAGACTCGCCCATTTTTTCCATCATTGGTCCCAAATAACCTCGAATCAGTGGATCCTCCAGAAGATCCAAGGTTATCAAATAGAATTTTATTCCATCCCTATACAAACAAAGACTCCTGCAGCTTTTCATTTTTCAGCGGAGGAAAGAACTTTGGTAAATTCAGAGATCAAAGATTTGTTCAAAAAAGGTGCTATAACTCAAGTTCCAATAGACACCCCGGGTTTCATAAGCAATGTCTTCTTGGTAAGAAAGAAAGACTCAGGGTTGAGACCAGTTATAAACCTAAAAAACCTAAATGTTCACATTATGTACAGGCATTTCAAAATGCAGAGTATCCATTGCCTCAGGGATTTGCTGAGTCCGGAAGATTGGATGGTCAAATTAGACCTCAAAGACGCTTATCTGACAGTTCCCATGTGCCCAGAATCTCAAAAGTTTCTACAGTTCCTATGGAACGGCACAAAATGGCAGTTCACTTGCCTTCCGTTCGGGCTATCATCAGTCCCGTGCTGCTTCCCAAAACTCATGAACCCGGTGTTTTCGCTTCTCAGAAGCAGGGGCTGGACGATATACTCATTATGTCTCAAGATCACGTGACAACAAAGCGACATTTATTACTGACTGTGAAGATCCTGACCCATCTAGGTTTTCTGAAAAATTGGAAAAAGTCAGTTATCCGACCATCTCAAACGATAGAATTTTTAGGTTTCATGATAGATTCCAAGATGACCTCGCTTTTACTTCCTGGGAAGAAATTAAGATCGCTTCGGAAAGAAATCAAGGTGGTTCTAAGAAAGGATCTTAGGAGGATCAAGGAGAACAAATCATGCACATAAATTGTTTGGAACACCTAGCGGGTTCTTTTGCGGTCAGAAGCTTTATAAAATACTTATCCAGTTGTTTCATCCTATTAAAGATAGACAACCTCTTGGCAGTCTGATACATCAATCATCTGGGGATTACCAAGTCAATGATCCTGGCCAATTTAGCCAAAGACTTTTGGCATTTTTGCCTCGACAAAGACATTTCGATCCAAGTGGAATATATCCCAGACCTTTCAAATACGATCGCAGACTGGAATTCCAGATTTCTAATGGACTACAGCGACTGGACTCTTCACTTTTCCATTTTCGCAAAACTTTGGCTTCTATGGGGTCCTTTGGAGGTGGATCTTTTCGCCTCCCGGTTGAACAAGAGGTTGCCCAAGTTTTTCAGTTGGAGACCAGACCCGGAAGCTCAAGCGGTGGATGCCTTCCTTCAAGATTGGGGCAAATCCACAAATTACGCTTTTCCCCCTTTCGCCTTGATTTCCCGGGTCATATTGCAAGTCAAGAGACAAGCAACGACCATAGTCCTGATAACCCCCTTTTTGGTCGGCACAGCCTTGGTTCCCGGCCCTTCTCGAACTCTCAATAGATTGCTCTGAGTACCCATCTCCTTTGCCCTCTCTCTTAATGGATTCAAAGGGTCAACCTCACGAACTACTCCTGAACGGTCAGCTACATCTCATGGCATGGTTGATTTCAGGTGTTCCCGGTGCATCGAGGGACTTTCAGAATCGACTAGATTCCTTATGTCCGAGGCTTGGGCCCCAGGTACTAGAGCATGCTACAATTCATGCTGAACCATCTGGGAACGTTGGTGTCTGGAACGGGACTTGGATCCCATTTCTACCGATTTGACCAATATACTCAATTTTCTCTCGTCTTGCTTTCAACAGGGAAAAGCATATAGGATGATTGATTGCTACAGGCCTACGATCTCCACACGGCATGCTCAAATTGACAATTCCCCAACAGGTCAACATCCATTGATTTGCAAGCTAATGAAAGGGATTAGATTGAACAGACCACCTACCTCTAAATACTCGTTTCTCTGGGACGTCAGTTTGGTTCTGCATTTTTTGGAATCGTGGCCTGATAATTGATCACTTTCTTTAAAACAGCTCTCAGCTAAACTTACCATGTTATTATGCCTCATATCTTTCAGCAGGGTCTCAGGAATACGTGCACTAGATGTCAGATTCCGATCCTTCGTCCCTGAAAGCATAAAGTTTTGCTTTTTTCTGATACAAAAACCCTTTCTAGAGAACTGGTGCATCCGGCTTTTCCCCAAAAACCTCAGTTATGCGTGGTCCAATGTCTTCAGGCTTATGAGTCAGCCACCACTAATCTTAGATCTCTTAATTCACAATTATTAATTTTCTTTATTAAACCACATTTTCCGGTCACTTCCACCACTTTAGCCAGATGGGATCGCTGGATCATGCAGCTGGCTGGGGTGGAGCTCATTCTTCCAGGGGTGCCATGGCATTGAAATCTTTCATATTCGGTGGACGTTTGGAAGACATTTTAAGAGCGGCGGATTGGTCCAGGGAATCCACCTTTAAATTGTTTTTTTTTTCAGACCAATTATGCATGTATCAGATAATTTTATTGCTCAGCTTTAAACTAGCATAATAGGAGCCTCCGGTCTTGTAATAAAATTCTAAGATTTTCCTAGCTAGTGAAGGAAAGTCAGGATTTTATTAAAGACACGGAGGCGAGTATTATCCCTCCCGTCTTGCCCTCCCTTCTTAGTTGATTTATTTGTTCTTTCTATTGTCAGGTTGACTGTTCCACTACCTTTGCATTTAACATTTCCAGATATACAGAGAGAAAAGTTGCTGTTCAATGTTAAGATTTGTGCAAAGAAAGAGAAAGTTAATGCAGGAGTTGGGAGATTTATAGAAGAGGTCTATCACCGATTGGAGGATGGAGACAGATGGCGTGACTTCAAAGTTGAACCACCTCTGATTTATTTTTCTTTCTGGTTATTCTAAACTTTAAACTGCTGTTGGAGTAGTAAAGATTGATTAGCATAATACTCGCCTCCGTGTCTTTAATAAAATCCTAACTTTCCTTCACTAGCTAGGAAAATCTTAGAATTTCAGAAAAAACAGGTACTGGAATCAATTTGCTAGTCCTACGCCTGACTAACTCCAATTTACTAAGAAGTCCTAAAATTCTGGAGAAATCTTTGGGTATTTTGTAGTTTTTCCTTTCCTCTAAAAATCTCAGAGATGTATCCAGTGTTACGATGCAATGCTTTGAATAAGCCTCTGGCAATAAAAGGGTTAACACTATGTATGGAGGGAAAAAAGTGTAGTGGAAATGAAGCAACTATGCCTGCTCATTTTATAGGGAAGGAGTATGGGATTTGCTGCCATTCAAGTCTAACCTCTTTGAGTGCCAGAGAGGTCTTGACATGCTTTCTATAACCCTCTGGCGCTCAAAGGGTTAACAACAGCAGAGTGTTTGTGTGTGTCTGTGTGCTAATACGCACTAAAGCAGTCATAAACTCTAGTTCATGCCCTAAAGCACAGCCATTGGCATTGGAGACAAATGCCAGTGGAGCTGCTTTGGAGGATTTATACATTCAGATCAATGTACCTGGCTCTGTTTGAAGATGCTGTATAACTATGGCCCTCTGAAAAATTGTCCTTCAGACCTAAATACCTCTCCTCTCTTGTTCTACAGTCTGCAGTATGCACTGGTTCTAAGATCTCATATATATAAGGAAACTGCCATTCAGATGAATAAGAGTATGCAATACATAGTATCTTACGATTCACAATTTAAATGTCGCCATCTATTGGTAACCATGTATATGGCAAGTTAAAAATGTTGCAGACCCTTGAGACCTCCCCATCCCTTCTTCGCTCTCCTTTTTTGCGCCCCATTTTTTTAAAACTTGGGACTCCGCCTCGCCTTTCCTATCCAGTATTCCTTCTCCGCTTTTATCTATTCTCTCTCATCCAGATTTCCAACCTGGCAGGTCTGCTTCAGCAAATCCAAAGAGGCTGCAGCTGAGCGAGCATACATTTTCCCACCTCAATGAAAGAGACAATTCACACCAGCCACGTTCCAACAACTCAAAGCCACAGGCTTGTCCTGGACTAATATGAAATGTGGCTAATGTAATAAACAAGTCAGATGTGAAGATACAATTGTGACTTTCACTGAGTTGGGAAAAAGGATGCTCACTCACCCGCAGCCTCTGTGGATTTACTTATCTCAAATTCTACAACGTTTCAACACAAGTAAACCAAGGCCAATCCTGATTTTTTTTTTTTTTTTTTAAACTCTCAGCGAGAGTCTTTCTGCTCTGTCCATTTTTGTGTTTTATTTGGGCAGTCATCTGTGAATATAGGGGGATGAATATGCAAATATAGTCAATAAGCGATTGAAATGGTCAATGTCTTAAATCTGTTAAGACAAAAAGTGACAAAGATAAACAATTCCAATTGATCAATAAGTATGTACTAAATTGTATCCATTAAAGTGATTTAATTTTCTTCTTTCAACTAGAGTGATGTTTGTAGCGGAACTTTCCGTACCAGAACTTTTAACAATATGGAGATTAAAGTTCATGTTAAATCTCCTCCATCTTGAATACTGTTTAATAGAAATCTGAGTTATCCTGTGAATCAAGGTGTGTGTGTACGTGGGACTATTGAAACCTTATATGCCTCTATTTGTTCCATAGGCAGGGACCAGAGACTCCATATAACTGAGGATTGTTGCTTTATAAATAAGTAAAATTATATATATTAAATATATCTTCAGTCTGATATTTCCTGAATTCCTATGGATATCTTTGCATCTGTGGTTTCTTCAGTTCTCCTTCACCCGGCTTCTTTTGTCTCAGACACCCGTTTAAGCTCCTCCCTATGTGTTTCAGAGATCTGTTTCTCCTTCCACTGTGGCAAATGGTTTGCCATACATCAGTTTTTTTTTTAATCCTTATGTTAACCCCTTTATTCCTAATAATTATGTTTTTAGGGCAAACTAAGGTCCCAATCTATTTCAAACATCATATATATATATGTATTTCTCTAAATCTGCTTGATGCATATAATTCTCTAAAACATATTTTAGCAAAAATATTCACATATTTTCAATTAATTGCAGATACACTGCTTTCTTTTGTGTATAACTAAAACTAAATGTATCTCCTAATATGTTTTCCATTATACATAAAAAGCCAGTGCCTCTATCCACCTTAGGTGCAAAATTAAAGAACCATTTATATGTTCCACATTGGACATTAGATAACAGAAATAAACAATGGAAGCATTTTTCTGCCAAAAGCGGCGTCTCCAGAAGCTTAATGGTCTATTATATAATGCCTTTTAAAAGAATGGACACTTCTCCATGTTGGGTCCTTCGATATCTGCTGTGTAGATGATTCAGCTTTTTCAGCCCATGGTGTTGCTGTTGGCCTTGTTCTTGCATGGAGATTCTTTTCTTCAAAAAATACGCTTCTAAAATAGCTGATCTTAACCAGCTGGCACTGGTAGACTTGGAAGCTTTTAGGTAACATCTTAAATATCATTATATGTCCAATTTGTGAATATTTCTTTCCTTTGCATTCTGAGGATTGGGATGCATAATGGGTAGAGTAGACAATTTGTTTGCCTCCTACAGACGGAGGAAGAAACTTTAGGAGCAAATTCTGGAAGTAGCAACAACTGAATCATCAGAGTGAAAATGGTTATTTAGTAGAAAGAGCTTGAAGTTCTTTTAGTTGTCTTGCTGAAGTGAATACTACTAGTAGAATGGATTTCAGGGAAAGAGGTTTCAGATAATTTCTTCTAAAAGGTTCAAAGTTCTGAATCTTGAATGTTCCAGGGTTCAAACCTTTATTAAACAACACCCATAAGACTCAGAATGGAAAAAGAAATATGGTTCTCACTCTTTAATTTACATCAGAAAATATTTTTTCTAATTGCTCAAATCACTGACATAAAATCTGACCTTGATGTAAAAGGTTCTTTTTCAATTGAAAAATGATGGGGTCTGTCGAATGTTAAGCCATTTTGGGTTCTCCTAAAATCTCTAGGAGATTTGAGGATTCTCCCATTTCTTTGTCAGAGTAGCAAAGACTTCTTGATTATCAATCCATTCTTGCTGTTGGATTGTCCTGTTGCTGAGACTAATCTGCACTGATATTGTCTTTCCTTCTAATGTGGAATGCTGATAAGGTTTGATTTCTTCCCAATGACAGATCTTCATAGGTAGATGAAAAAATGATCTCCCTGTGCCTCCTTGACTGGTGATGTAGGTAACGAATATAGTATTATCTGACCTTGATCTTTGATGAAGATGGGATTCGCCTTCAACCTTCTCCATACTACTAGGAGTTTAAGATAATGGGAGTGGAGTAATTTCTTTGAAGGGGACCAGAGACTCTAAATACTTCTCTCCATCCAACTTGCTTGTGCCTGTCATGCAGAATCTGATATGTAGAGGCTTTTGCTAGCCTTGTCTATATGAGGAACAACAGCAATGCCTTTCTCTCTCAGATATTCTGCAACAACTGCCATGACTTTTGTGAATACCCTCTGGGATAAGCAGAAAGGGAGATCAGTGAACTGTAAATGTTGAATTGCACTGCCAAAAATGAAATCCATATCTTGCCCTGATCAGCTACCAGCAATGTTATTAAAGCTCAGTGCCATGGTCACGGCCCAAAGTATTGCATCTTTATTGAATGCTTCTTTGTCATAAACACCAAAGCCTGGAAGGTGGCTAGAGTTGTGCCTATCCACAAAAGTGGGCATAAAAATGTAGTATCAAATTACAGACCAACATCTCTACTCCCCACATTATCTTTAATACTAGATAAATGTGTACACATGCAACTATATAAGTATTACCAACAGACCAGTTTTTTCACTCCCCTTCAATCAGGCTTTCGTCCACATCACTCAACAGTCACAGCCCTCCTAAAAGTATGCAATGATATCCAGACTGGCATGGAAAATGGTAAACTCACTGGAGCAATTTTCCTAGATTTTGCTAAGGCCTTTAACACAGTAGACCATAATATCCTCGTAAGCATACTCCAAACCTCAGGTTTGGGTAATATTTCTCTAACCTGGTTCCGATCTTATTTATCAGACAGAACGCAGTACGTGTCAGTTGCTGACAATAACTCCCTTCCACTCAAAGGAACAAGTGGAGTTCCAAGGCTCCATTCTTGGCCCATTTCTACTTTATCTTTTTATAAATGATCTCCCCACGTTTTGCAAAGCATCTTCTGTACATATGTATGCAGATGACACCATAATTTATGCTAAAAAAATCAAAGGTATCACAACTTGAGGTCATATTGCAACATGATTTCTCTGAGGTTGAAAGATGGATAGCAAAGAACAAACTGTTCTTAAACACAGACAAAACGGTCACAATGGTATTTGGTACAAAGAAGTGGGAATTGAAAGTAGCATCTAAATCTTTGCTGATGACACTAAGCTATGTAAGGAAATACATACAGAGCTCGATGTTTTTTCCCTACAGAAGGATTTAGATAAACTAAGTGAATGGGCAGAAAAGTGGCAGATGTCATTTAATGTAGATAAATGTAAGGTTATGCATTTGGGTTGTAGAAACAAACTTGCTACATATACTCTAAATGGGAAACAACTTGGGAAATCCTCATTAGAGAAAGATTTAGGTGTACTGATAGACAATAGTCTTCACAGCAGTGTGCAGAGTCACTCAGCTGCTGCAAGAGCAAATAGAGTACTAGCCTGCATAAAAAGAGGTGTAGAAGCAAGGGATGCTAATATTATCCTACCTCTGTATAAATCCTTGGTTAGGCCTCATCTAGAATATGGAGTACAATTTTGGGCACCTGTTCTAAAAAAAGACATTACTGAACTGGAAAAGGTGCAGAGACGTGCAACAAAACTGATAAAGGGATTGGAGGATCTGAGTTACAAAGAGAGACTAGCCAAACTGGGTTTGTTTACATTAGAAAAGAGACGTCTAAGGGGTGATATGATTACCATTTACAAATACATTCAAGGCCAATACAAAGAACTATCCAATGAATTATTTATGCAAAGAGCTGAGCTAAGAACAAGAGGTCATCCATTAAGACTTGAGGAAAGGCGCTTTCGACTAAAACACAGGCAGGGATTCTTTACAGTAAGGGCGGTAAGGCTATGGAATTCTTTGCCTCGGGATGCTGTGCTTGCAGATAATGTAACTGCATTCAAAAAAGCAATGGATGCCTATCTAGCACAGAACAATATTGACAGTTATGACAGATGGCTTCAAAGCAAATAGGATATTGAGCCGGGGAACTATTTGACACACTCACACAAACACCTACATTGGAAATTGCTCCAGAGGGCTTTTTTGTTGCCTTCCTCTGGATCAACAGGGGTGTTATTGGCATGGGCTGGACTTGATGGACGCATGTCTTTTTTCAGCCTTATCTACTATGTTACTATGTTACTATGTAAACTGCGTATTCTCGGCAATACAGCCACGGGGTGACTATGAATAACAACACTGATAAGTACAGATACAGAAAAAATAATATCTTTATTGAGAAATAGAATAAAATAAAATAAATAGCACTTCCCCAACCCTCACAAGACCAGGTATGGAGACAGCACAGGATCACCCAACTGCAAGGAGGCAAATACCACTCTGACTGTATATATATATATATATATATATATATATATATATATATATATATATATATATATATATATATATATATATATATATATATATATATATACTAGTAACGAGGATGGTAGTAGCTACTAGTACAGGAGCAGGTGTGAAGCCCCTGTGAACAGAGGGAAAATCCCCTAGTACGCTAGGGTGGTTCAGCTCAGAGACAGATCTCCCTAGAATGCTAGGGTAAACCAACAGGCAGCAGTGAATGAGAATCCCTAGAACGCTAGGGTAATGGAACAGGCAGCGGTGACTGAGAATCCCTAGAACACTAGGGTAACGACTGAGAATCCCTAGAACGCTAGGGTACCCAATGGCACAGAATGGAACAACAGACAGCAGGAATGCCAGTGGCACAGACTGACGTGGACTGAGCATCGCTTGACCGGAGGACACAACAGAGCATGGAGAGTGCAAGCGGAGACAGTAGGCCAGGGGTATAGAATGATCGATAAAGCAGGGGTCAGCACGGAGTGGGTAGTCAGCCAAAGCCAGGAGTCAGACCGGAGTGGGTAGTCAGATGGAGCCAAAGGTCAGACTGGAACAAATAATCAGTAGTCAGGGATCAAACGGAGCGGAAGTCAAAACGTAGCCAGGAGTCATAGACAGAAATGGAGCATCGGAATCACAAGAGCTATAGCGCACAGTTACACCACGAAAGAGCAAAGGAGTAAAGGCAGACTGAGGCCTATAAGGCTTAGTATGTAGGAGGAGACTCATTCAGGCAATTAACAGGGGCCTATAAAAATAGTGAATGTGCCTCAGCGCAACAACCAGGAAGTAATGCAATGTTGCCTGCAAGAACAGTGTCGCTGGAGGCAATCACGGGCACCGTGATAAATACCCACCTATCCATTGTTACAGAGTCTAATCGTAAATTGGCCCCAGTGGACTCCTACAACTATCTTGGTATGTGGCTGACACCAACCTCACTTTTGGTCTTCATATTGCTAAATTAACATACAGACTTAATCCCAAAATAAGTACTCTCTTTAGAAACTAATCATGTTTAAGTCCCCTGGTGAGAAAACTTATACAACAGACATTGCTTCCAGTTACAGAATATGGAGATGTAGTATATGCTCCAGCTCCACAAATGCATCTTAGTAAACTTGGCACTCTGTATAATTCATTATGCCGCTTTTTTCTCCAATGTAATTGCCCTACCCTTCACCGTGATATGTTTAAAAAACTAAGTTGGTTAACACTCAAATCTAGTAGTGCCCTTCACCTTTCTTGCTTAGTACACAACAACTTCTCTGGAAAACTACCGGAATACCTGAGCAGTATGCTCACTCCAGCTCTCCGTACTAACTATAACCTCTGCTCCACTACTAACAACTCACTGCGTATACCCTAATATAGGAAAGAAGCCGGACGATCTGCCTTCTCCTTCTGAGCTCCAAAAGCCTAGAATAATCTGCCTGCAATAATCTTCTCTCATTCTGAAATCCTTCTTTATATCTAAAAACAGTATGTAACTGTATATATTTTTTAATATGTTTGTATATTTACGTGTGTGTGTATATATAATGATTCCCTATTTGTATAAATATATAACCCTTTACGGAAAACTATCCAGAACATACTTGAAAACGAGAGAAATCTCAATATATTCTACCGGGTAAAATTTTTTATAAATAAATACAATAAATAAATAATTAAATAAATAAAATTATTGCTATTCTTAGATACTAAGAGGAAAAAAAAGAGCAAAAACAAGGAGGAGTGTCTCATCGTGTAGTATTTTCATAAATCTACATGAGACAATCATTCAAGAGCCAAATGGATACCCACATAGCTGATGAGATGGCTCAGCTGGTTAAGGCACCAGCTGTAGAATCTGTTCATACTGCAAGGTCACAGGTTCTAGTCCCAGCAGGGTCGACTCAACCTTTCATCCTTCTGAGGTAGATAAAATGAGTACCATTAAATTGAGTAATAATATCTATACCCCCAGGACATACTTGAAAATGAGAGAAAATCTCAGTGTATCCTTCCTGGTAAAATACTATGATATTATTAAAAGTGGCTACCAATGCATGTGGAGGATCTTATCACTGCCCCCAAGCAGATATTTCATATCACCGAACTCGATCCTTCAACTGCGCTGATCCATAAGAATCACCCTTCTGGCTGGCCACAGATCTGACCTCTTCCATCTTGAAGTGTTGTTGCAGAACACACTTTTTTAGAATGTTAAGGTTGATAGTAAGGCAGGTCTTTGGAACAAGGAATACTGAAGCGTGCATGCATCGTTTCTGAAAACTGCTTGATACAGGAACACCTTGAATTCTTTTAAATCTTGTACAGCTTTAAGGAAGGCTTTTTTCCTGGGAAGAAAATTAAGTACCTGAGTGACTACAAATCTATTATTAGGTGAATCTTATCTTTTACACTTCTGTTATCATTCTTTATACCCAAAACTCTGAGACAATTTATTTTCTTTGCATCTGACAAACTTCTAACTTCTAAAGGAATGAGTCTATTGAGATACTTCATCTCATCTGAACTCCGTCAGCATGGGTTCACCTTTGGGAATATAAGTCCACACTTCTCTTGTCATGGATGAAGACCTTTAAGAATCTCTAGATCTCTACTTCCTTCCTCATCGTCTTCTTGCTGATAGATTTTATCCATCAGCGGTGATTTTTGGATACCGAAGCTTGGGCCTCATTACTCCATCTTCTCGGGTTGGGTATGTAGTCGTGGGCTTAGATTCTTCTTGGACTAGATCTCCAAGGAGCCACTGTGGCCTCTTAACCAATATGTTCCACCAATCACCACTCCTTTGGTCTCTCCCCGATATATTCCCTGATAATATATAAAGAATGACCTATTGGATAGACCATCTTAGTTCTCTTTCCCTTGATGGTTTAAATGAGGATGTAGAACTGCATACTAACATATAAGATAATAATATACCTGTGATGTTTGTATAGCACACATTATCATTCATTTTTATACTTTTACAATATTAGAAGTATTTTTCAAGAATAGGATCATGATGAGAGATTTAAATATATCCAGCAAAAAAAAAAAAAATCTGGAGTTTTAAGATGGTGAGGACTGGGATACATGGTTCTCTGTTTCCCTCCATCACTTCAATATGAATTACCAATCACTGACTGACAGGTATTTACGTTGCATTATTGGTTTATTGTGCAACCACAAATAAAATTTGGAGGTTTGAAGTTTCCTAAGCATAAAGTATTTAAATAAATAAGTATTAAATAAGTATTTGAATAAAGTGCTCTACAGAATAACATAGGACTTGGAGAAGTGATATCACTGGAGAAGGCCTTTGTGCTTTATCATACCTTAGTGCATAACCCCCAAGGTATTGGACTTTTCTCTAGCATTCAAGGAATGACAAGCTCTTTTTAAAGCGATGGGAATTTACAGAATTTTAATTTCCTCCCATAAGGTTACATTGGTTTGCTCCAGAATTGCCCCTTTTTGCTTGATAAACAAGGCCCAAAGGATTTATATTAATCCATAGGATTTTAAAGATGTCTTCAATGCATTTCAAAGCAATATGTTGGAGAAACATCTATCATGAAAGGGATAAAATGCAAGGGACAGTTATATAGGGAAGTGTTAGCCATGTATATTGTGCTGCATGACACCTCACCATGATATCAGTCTTCCGTGTAATCCATACAATGTGTTTCAGTTATTTGCTGTCATCTGTAGAATACAGAAATTTGACATCATCTACAAATCTCACACTTGGCTGTGAAGCAAAAAATATTTCATGGTACTTTGCCTTTACCTCAATTTCTAAGGAAATAGCCTCATAGGGGTTTATTGTTAGATTGTTGATTTGTTCCATATTAGAGGCACTTTAAACAAAGTATGAAATGAGAATTCTAGCATGCTGCTGAAATATAATCAAAAAGCACAGTCACCGAATTATTGGTTTTACTGGAAAATTTACAACAAGAAATTACATTTTAACGCAGCCTCTTTTCTTTCTGGCAGTGCAAGGTAATGCACTAAGTGGGTGGAAATAATAATGAACTCTAGGGTGAAGCCACACCGTGGATGACAGAGGAGATTGGCCATCTGGGGTGATGCAAATCATGAGAGAGCATTGTTGAGAGAGAATCATGGGGACTTACTTTCTCAAAATGGATCCCTTTCTTTGCAAGTAAGTATAACGGAACACCACAAAGGTAAAGAAATACATAAATAATAGCTTAACCATGGGACCCTTAGGCCTATTTCACAGTGGCAACTTTAGGGCAGTGTTATTAATGCTGTACTAAACTCTTACTTGTGAAACAGCTTTCCTCTAATGGTGCTGTTCACGTGAGAGAATTTTACCTCCCTTAATGTTCCCAACTAAATATGCTGCAAGCTATGCACTCAGTTCTTTAAGCAAAGCTTTCAGCATGTTTGATCTGAGTGGCACCATATAATCTGCTGTGCAAGTTGTTCATATGGATGACATTTAGACTTGCCATACTATACCATTACAAATGGACACACATGAAAAATGCAATCTGCATTGCTACATGGGGACCATTGCCACCCAGTAATAATCACTGAAGCACCACATGTTGTTTTTATAGGGATGATCTGGAAACCCTTCTGACACCAGAGGTTGAAATACTGTTCACTACCTCCAATGACTGGCTGACCCATGTGCGGATCAACCAACAGGGGCACACTGTGGTACAATACCAGCCTGGGAGACTTTTTTTTAACTGTCCTAATAGCTGTTATTCTGTACTGTATGTATATATTAAAATTGTTTTATTGTGAGAGGGGTATACAGTGCATTTCTTAGCAATGCATTGTGCACACCTCTGGTACTCGGAGGGTACCTAGTACAAGTCTAGAAACTACAAACTCTTTTCTCCTGCCCCCAGCCGATTACCCCCCCACACACACACATACCCTTTCCACCTACAGCTGCTCGGCAATGAGCAGGCACAGCTTCTGGATCCTAAATAACAGTTTAAACATACTTTAACTTCACTGTTTTGTAAACTCTTATTAACCCACTGTATCCATTGCTAGAGAGGCATAAATGGTAATCTACTAGCAAACACCCAAAAAATTACATGGACTATGGATACTGGGAGCATATAGGTAAACACCAATAAATTGGAGCACCACAAATGTTACTTATCGAAGGCACAAATATTTATTGTAGAAAATTGCCATTCAATCTTTCTATACTATAAAGGAGAAGCTGGTGGGATTTTCACAGGCGTTTGCATGGGGCCGAGGGCCCATGTGCACTACTGTGAGAATCTCTTCAGTGAGTCACAAAGGTTTGAACTTAGCTATTACCTGGACTTTCTCCCTTCTCACTCATTGTCCTCTACCGTATGTTCATCCTCAACACTAAGCTCTTCATCCGAGTCCACATCCCAAAGAGGACTGGCGACACACACACACACTTTACAACACAGCTGCTTAACCCTCTCAATGCCACAGGGCTATGCAACGCATTGTAATGCGTTGTCTACCTTTGTGTCACTCAAAGGGTTAAATCCCTTGTATAGGTCTTTGCTTCCATCCTCCTCTGTAATGGCTAGCGTTCAGCACGTCACCTCTCCCCCTCTCAGCTCCCCTGGCTGTCTCTCCCTTTTACTGCCTTGCTTCCCATAGCTATTACGTTGCCTCTCCCCTTCTCAGCTCCCCCGGCTCCCTGTCCCCTTCACTGGCTTGCTTTTCATACTTATAACATCACCTCTCCCCTTCTCAGCTTCCTCGGCTCTCTCTCACCCTCTCTCACTGTTTATCTCTTCTATTCTGGAATTCCCCTTCCCCGCGGTGCATCCGGGAGCATGTTGCTTGTACCGACATGCATTGGTTCCATCTGCTACTAAAGATTAATTGTCATCCCCTACACTTTACAAATACTTATACATGGGCAATGCCATGTTTTATTTTGCACTTAAAACATAAATTGCTAGGTAAGACTAGAAGCCATTTGAGAGGGGGCTGGTTAATTCAAAAGATCACTACCGTTTGTGTTTTTCCTGGTTTTGTGGTGGCTTGCCACTTCCTCAGGAACAGAAAGTGAGGAAGTGGCAAGCTGCCACGAAACGCGTAGAGCTGATGTTCAGTATGTGGTGTGTTTTTTAAACTTTTTATTAATACTATTTGCTAGTAGTGTTTTTATTATTTTTTACCGGAATGTATCTTGGAGGTAGAGTAAAAGCCTCATGAATATGGGAGTGCAACTTTTAAGAGAGCACCGTGGTGAAGGTGGAGGCCAAGTTTAATACATTAATCTTTTGCTCTGGCTTTTCTTTTTATATATATATATATATATATATATATATATATATATATATATATATATATATATTTGCTACAGTTAATGTGTTGGATACCACTCTGGCGCTCAGGCAGTTAATGCTTTGGATACCACTCTTGAGCTCAGGCAGTTAATGCAGTGGATACCTCTCTGGCACTCAGGCAGTTAATACGTTGTATATCACTCTGGCGCTCAGGCAGTTAATGCGATGGATACCTCTCTGGAGCTCAGTAGTTAATATGATGGATACCTCTCTAGAGCTCAGGCAGTTAATGCAATGGATACCTCTCTGGTGCTCAGGCAGTTAATGCAATGGATACCTCTCTGGAGCTCAGGCAGTTAATGCAATGGATACCTCTCTGGTGCTCAGGCAGTTAATGCAATGGATACCTCTCTGGCGCTCAGGCAGTTAATGCAATGGATACCTCTCTGGTGCTCAGGCAGTTAATGCAATGGATACCTCTCTGAAGCTCAGGCAGTTAATACATTGAATACCTCTCTGGAGCTCAGTAGTTAATACGATGGATACCTCTCTGGAGCTCAGTAATTAATATGATGGATACCTCTCTGGTGCTCAGGCAGTTAATGCGATGGATACCTCTCTGGCGCTCAGGCAGTTAGTGCGATGGATACCTCCCTGGAGCTCAGGCAGTTAATGCGATGGATACCTCTCTGGTGCTCAGGCAGTTAATGCGATGGATACCTCCCTGGAGCTCAGGCAGTTAATGCGATGGATACCTCTCTGGTGCTCAGGCAGTTAATGCGATGGATACCTCTTTGGTGCTCAGGTAGTTAATTCGATGGATACCTCTCTGGCGCTCAGGCAGTTAGTGCGATGGATACCTCTCTCGCACTCAGGCATTTAATGCAATGGATTCCTCTCTGGTGCTCAGGCAGTTAGTGCGATGGATACCTCTCTCGCACTCAGGCATTTAATGCAATGGATTCCTCTCTGGTGCTCAGGCAGTTAGTGCGATGGATACCTCTCTCGCACTCAGGCATTTAATGCAATGGATTCCTCTCTGGTGCTCAGGCAGTTAGTGCGATGGATACCTCTCTCGCACTCAGGCATTTAATGCAATGGATTCCTCTCTGGTGCTCAGGCAGTTAGTGCGATGGATACCTCCCTGGAGCTCAGGCAGTTAATGCGATGGATACCTCTCTGGCGCTCAGGCAGTTAATGCAATGGATTCCTCTCTGGCGCTCAGGCAGTTAATGCGATGGATACCTCCCTGGAGCTCAGGCAGTTAATGTGATGGATACCTCTCTGGTGCTCAGGCAGTTAATGCGATGGCTACCTCTCTGGCGCACAGGCAGTTATTGCGATGGATACCTCGGCGGAGCTCAGGCAGTTAATGCGATGTATGCAAGACATTGCTTTGAAATGCATTGTGTACCACTCTGGCACTCAAAGGGTTAAATCAATGGGGATTTTTTTCTTCATATTTGGTCTTAGTAAAGTGACAGCATACCCATATCTGGGAATTTTTTGCAGGCTGGATTCTATTACAGGTGTTAAATATTAACAGCTGTTTTTATCAAACATTTTCCTATTGAGGTCTATGGGGAAAAGTGGAGATAAAAGAAGAGATAAAATTAGCACCTGCAATAGAATCCAGCCCCGGATCTGCCCCGGAGACTCAAGATTTCAAATGTACTTACCTTGTAACTAGGGACGGAGAGTGATTCTCTGGCTTATTGAGTCCCCAGTAACCTGGCCCACTCTGAGTCTGGTTCTGCTCACTTCCTCCTCCATTTCAGGGCAGACTCTTCCTTTCTGCCTCCCAATCTAACCCACCCTGATTAAGCCCCACCCACATTTGAACCCTCCCATCCCTGTCCCTCCTTCTTGATTCTCAGGGTGGTTTTGGCATAAAGGTTCCTAGACATAGGCATATCCCTTTAAATCAGGGACACTTATCAAAATCTCATTCTGTAGGACTGCAAAAGAATTATTGGAACCTTCCATGTGTGTCTTTTGTATAAGAGGACATAATTTAAAGGGATAGTAATACTTCATTTTATCTTTATTTTATTTTGTAGGCATTAAAAATAGGCATTAAAAAAACATGAAGAACGATATAAGTCTTATCTCTCAAACCTTTATGGTTTAAGAGATATTCACAAGCAAAGTTTCCCCTTTTTCCTAGTGTAAACCATCTCTTCTCAGATGTGAATCTGGTTGTAAGACCAGACAGATAGAAGGGGACAGTTTTCTTTGTATGAAAACAATGAAAGCCCTTCCCCCCTTGACAAGTTTTTCAGCTTTTTCCCTTGTCTTAATTGAAGATTGTCCCTCTCTGCAGTCTACCTGGGCACCTCCCTTCTGATCCAGCTGAACGGGGGGGATACTTTGCTTGTGAATATCTCTTAAACGAAGTATTACTATCCCTTTAAAGGAATGTGTGGTCACCTTCGGTCAGTGGCGTAGCTACAGGGGGCTCACTGAGTCCATGTTATTTCCCTGAGCATAGGGAGCCGAAAGAACATTTTTATGCCAGAGCATGCCAGCACCTCTGCGTATGGTGCACTTAGTTTACCCATGAATTGTTTCAGTTCTTTTAATTCATTCACTTTGTATCATATATTAATGAGGTGCAGTAGGTTAAACTGATTCAGTTGACTTTTCTTTTGGTGTAACACTACACTTCAGCATAATGTGACACTGGAAATAGCACAATGGGTCATATGTATAAAATCATACATATGTATACATGTGTATAAAATCAAACGTTGAACAATTTTGTTGCAAAGCAACAAAACCATATAGAATGAATAAAATCACACTTGATTTAAACTGGAGATTTTAAAGGAAGTAACACCTAAGAATTCGCTCATATACACACTTAAAAAACATGTATCCAGTGAATAGCATAAGAAAAAAAGATTATATTTGATTTTTGAGGCCTAAAATTTAGTCTTTCATATTCGCTATATAAGTGGTTCTCAAACTTTTTTTGCCCAAGGCACCCTTAACACGCAGTCTGGAACTTTGGGGGCACCCCTAGCATATGTAATGTCATTTATCAAGAATATTATAAAGGGTATGATACATAAATATACAATAATTATTAGGTCTCACAAACATGCTAACAAAAATAAACATTTTGTGCAGAACAATTTCCACAAATAAACATTTAAAACTTGAAATTCATGTTTTTGTGAAAATCTTCATAGAAAACATTGGGCACCCGAAGATGATATCCATGGCACACAAAAGTGCCACGACACCCTGGTTGAGAACCACTGCTCTACAGGGCTCCAATTTCTGCTTGTAACATAACAGTCTTGATGGGTGTTTCAGAAATCATAGTGCTTTATTGGCTGTAAATGGTGTGAAATGAGGTAAAATCCTTTCTAAATAGCTAATCCAAGCAGTTAGGGTTGCAAGATCATCCCTTTAAAGGAACAGTAACCCTTTATTTTGACTACATTTTCAGCAAGTGCTGAAAACCAAACTTCTTAGACTATTATTTTTTTTTTCTTATGTTCACCTAATTTTTTCTACACTTTTGTGCCCTGACAGAGCTCTATCTGAATTGTTTTTTTTTTTTCAGAAAGCATTCTGTGTGGCTGTGAAAGCAGACAGAGTGCAAGAATGTAACAAAGATACAATGTAACAAACAATATGAAACAACATAGAAAGCCTGCCTCTGCAGCATACAGAACAATCAGTGATGAAGTGAGACTTCAATGTGTAAATAAATATCCATGCTTCTGTTGTCAATGACACCACTGTCAGGACATAAGTGCAATTTGACTTGCATATTATGTTCTTGCAAAATATTTAACGTTCAAAATAAAAGGTTATCGTTCCTTTACATACATCATTGATGACATAAAAACTGATTATATGTAAGATGTTAAGTAGAGTAAGAGTGCCCTCTAGAGTCTTGTTAGCGTCATGACTGGGGTATCCACATTCCTTGAATAATTAGGGATATATTAATATCCAATCAGGGCATACTGGTGATGTCACGGTATAATGAGATGGATCTTGGTCCAATCATTAGAAAGAGGTGGGGATTACGGATAAGACAGGAATTGCCAATATAATGCCAAAATACTCTTAGTTCGGGACCCTTCACTTCCTGAAAAAGAAAACTCCTGGGGACTTCTTGACTCCTGAGGAAAACTCATAACAGCTTTTAGATTCCTGACGAAAGAAGGCTCTGCTGATTAAATTTCTGACAACACTTGATAACTTCAAGAATCCACACTGATTGACCTGGTAATAATATTTTATTTATTCTAATTCTGCCTAATTTCAAAGAAGTATATTTCCTCGATATTTGAGGAAAATTATATATATATATTTATATATATTTGCCCATAGAAGCTTGGCCAGTTTTATGGAAAATATTATAATCTGCTATATTTAGCATAGTCCATTAAGAAATTACGCAGAATTAATTAATTAATTTATTGTTATAAATTACCAGAGAGATCATAAAATAGAGATAGCAGTGAGATATATTTATCCTTGTGTATATTGGTTAATATAATTTTGGTATGTCTAGAATATTGTGTTTCTGATAAAATTATAGTAGCTGATATTTAATCAAAGGAATCCTTGGAATTCATTTATTAACTCTCTAACTGCTGTTTGTCTATTTATTTGTGGTGTGCATTCTAAAGTTCTTTGTGAGGATACTAGGCTTATATTTTGTAAATTGGAGGTATTCACTCTAATAGACAAAATAACTTCTGGGTGTGGCACCTATTTTAAACAAGTGGATTAACCCTTGGAGTGCCTATAGGTTTTATATATGTTGCTGTAGTCAAAATTATGATAAATGTTGCATGAAGTAATTATAGGTAGATTATTTGTGTGATCTTTGATTGACTATATTTCAATTTATATATTTTATTCAGAGGTAAGCAATATTTAATTCAGTATATAATTAAATTATAGTGATTTAAATCTGGGATTCTATTCCAGTTATTCCCTAAATTTGATTATTATTGAGATATGATACAAGGAATTGTTAGAGGAATTATTTAATTCATCTCACAATACCCCTTACATCATAATTAGCATAGTCTATACAGTTTCTGGGGCAGAGGTATTAAGAGACACTGCGGCCAACTGTATTATAATTAATTGTAAGAATCAATTAACCTGTTCTATGCTACTGAATGCAATTATTGTTATTATACCTCTGAATATACCTATGTGTGGTTAACCGTTGCACCGCTGGTAATCCTCATGGTAACAAGTGTGGTTTGGTTTTTTATGTACCTATTATAATTGCTAATCACTTCTATATTTCATTGTTACTGATACTTGTTATATATATAGTATATTGTATTTTAATAAAATATATATTTTTGCACAAATATGAAGGATTGATTCTTGTGATCAATTAGTTACTATGAAGTACCGTGTCAATACATATTAAAGATAAAGTTCTCGAATTATTATATTGTCATTTGCCTATTTCAATGAAGAAATCCAACCTGAGTGGTTCTCTGTTTTAACACTTTGGATACCTTCATATAAATAGTCTGACAGATTTAGGAGGTCCCACCGAGATCTTTATATAGGATTGACACATTTGTCAAATAATTTTATTGGCAGATATATTACACAGTAACATATTTGTGTTTAAACATGTCTCAGTCAAATTCTTCTGTATCTGATCCAATGGAACAGAGATCAGAAGAAGATATGAAATGGGCTGTAGAAGGGAGGTTAATTTATGCCATCCATTCTCGCCTCAAAATTAAAAGTGATGCACAGCAATGGTGTAATGATATAGAGCTAAAGGTGGAATCCCAATTTGATAAAATGTGGCAGCCTGATAGCTTCTATTATCGAGCATTGAATAGGTGTATAGATCAAACTAAGGCAAAGGATTTGGATATCCAGATTTTATTAATTGTGCCCGAATTGTTAACTATTATAGGCTTCCAGAGAAACAAACTGGATGATAAGCAAAAAGGTATAGAGCCACTAAAACAAGCACTAAAGGCTATGACTGAAAAGATCTCTGAGTTAGAGGAAGAGGTGCATAAATATGTTAAACTTGCAAACGCACAGGAAGAGCAAATTAAGTCTCCCCAGCACCAGGTAAATGGGCTAGAGAGCAGGCATAAAGCAGCTGTTGAGGAAATGTGGTCTACAACAGAACAGAATACTGTCCTTAATGCTAATATGTATAATCTACAATGTGATAAATACATTTTGCAAGAACATATTAGGCATATTAGGCAACTCCAATCCCAAATAGACAAGCGGGTTGAGGACAATATAAAATTGCGAGAGCAAGTGTTGGTATATCAGGCCAGTGATAATGCCCCTAAAGGGGATAAATCAGTGGATCTTGATATGTTTAATGTCCTGTCCAGCCAGATACAGGAATTGTCAGAAAGAATGCAGGCCCTTACTGCTTCTGATTCTGACCATACCCCCTCTGAGATAGGACAGGATATTAGTCCTGACAAGGTAGTTCAGGCCCAACCAGCTATACCAAGCAGTCATCAGGATTACTCACCTGGGGAGGAGGGGGCTGTCAGTCCTCAGAAGTCACACTTCTTGCTGAAGTGTGATGATGAGGGTCACATCCCAGAGCAAGTCACATAACCTGCACCATGGAGCCTTTTAACAGGGCACGGATTACCCTCTAACAGGGAGTCAATGCTCAAACCTAACAGGAGGACAATGCCCACACTAAGTAGGTTTGAACAGGAAGAACAGTCACCTTTAGTTGAAGGAACTAAAATAATAAGATTTCTTAGGGATACCGTGACAGTTTTCCACAGAAAATCTAAAATATCCATTGTGAATCATTTAGACCGTTATACTGAAACACTTGCATCTCTAGGCCTTCATTCTGACCGTCATAAAATGTATTACGTGCCTTCGGTTTTTGATGTTGCAGAGAGTTTCTTTTTCAGTTCCTTAACTGAGATGGATATCATTACCTGGAATGAAACAGTGGAACAGATAATCCTAGCGTTTGGTCCTTATAAAACTCGCCACGAGGCTAAATCTGCTATATATGCACTAAAATGTAGGCCAGACAAGGACCCCAGGCAATTCTTGTCAGAGCTCAAATGTGCCTATATACTTGCAGATAAGGATGCAGATTTTCACTCATATGAGTTTAGGGAACTATTCTTTAATGCTCTGCCTAGGTACATGAAAACTAATCTTGCTAGGGATTAATCACCCCTGTTATCACTAGATTGGTTACTCACTATTAAGCTGTATAATGCCCAGCAGAGTGAGAATACCCCAGCTAGGGACAAGAAGCCTGCCTCCCGGTGTGTAGCAGAAACATTGGTTAAGGAAAGTTTACCCTTTGAATCTGGCAAGAGAACCTATGCAGAGATGTTAAAATCTCCACAGGTTCATAAACAGGCCCCAGGACAGAAGGGACCTGCCTCTGTTAGTTCCCAGGGGTCTAATAACTCAAATGGTCAGAAACCATTTTTCAAGAGATCCCAGGGATACAACAAAAAACAAAATAGATCCAAGTTTCCCAGGAGGTTCAAAAAGAGTAAAAACTCTAATAATCAGGGGACCCAGCAAAATCAGCAAAATAATAAGTCTGATTCTGGAAACCAAGGTCAGAAGCAGGTAAGTCTTAAGGTCCAGGTTAACAACCTAACAGATATGATGGCAAAAATGATGACTACTATGGCACAGCTAGGCCCAAGTCCCAGTTCTGATACTCAGCAAGGATCTAACCCTTTTTTAGGGACAGCCCCAGGAGTGGCCACTGCCACTCAATAACAGAACAGGGTAATGGTAACCAGGCCTTAGGGGAAAAGGATGACATTGCTTTACCCTATGTAAGTCCTACAATAACTGATAATGTTTTAGCCAACAGGAACGCTAACCCATGTTCTTTACAGGATATAAATGCTTTGTGTGACTCCAACATTTCTTCCTTATCTCACCCACAGCCAAGTACACATAAGTCCATCCCTGATGATGTCACTTCTTTTCCCTGTAGTTCTCCAGAACAGGTTGAAGGAGGAGGAGGAGTGAAGGGGAATGCTGCAGCTGTACAACATGACCCAGTGGTCAGCAAGTCTGCTCCTGTAAACTCAGGAATTAACCCTTGCAGGCAGTGGAGGGATTATAAGACAATTTTACATTGTAATTATTTATGTAAAATGCATGAATATGAAGGAAGATACTTTATTGATGTTACATTACAGTGGCTTGATGACTTAATTATTTCCAGTCTCCTGGATACAGGGTCACAAGCAACCATCTTATCTAGCTCCCATTACCATCAAATTATGGAGGAAGCGTCTGTAAAGCCAGTGTTAAAGGCATTTGATGGATCCCTAATAAGCGTAGGAGGTAACCCCTTAAATGTATTGGGAACCACATGGTTAAATTTTAAAATCGGTAACAAATCATTCACACATAAAGTCATAGTAGTTGAAGTTCCCTAAAACAGGTTAATTATAGGTGCTAATCTGCTACGGCGATTAAGTCCCGTCATAGACTGTGTGAATAATGTCATCTGGTTACAGGTTAAACCCCCAATCAATTATGAGCGGGCATTGCAACACCCCCATAGAAATGATCATGTGGTAGAGGAAAATAGGGATACTATTGAAATCCACTTTGTCAATAGCCAGAACCCTAACCTCACTGTTTCACAGATACCTAATACCGATGCTGAATATATGGAAGGTGATATCTCCATCAAGGCGTTACCAGAACAGATTCAGAATGTGAAGCTAGAGGGCGATGTCTTAACCATCTCTCTTCACAGATCGCCCTCTGAACCAGCAGATCCAGAGAATCATTCTCAATATCTGACATCTATTGACAATACAGGGGGTGAGTTGTTTGTTTCCTTACAGGTTAAAGACTTGGGGAGGATCAAACAGGCCAAACTGAATCTGAAATTGGAAAACAGTTACATTAGTAACAGCCTACTGATGGTGGTAAGAGGTCCTATCCATATCAAGTATCTAGCGCCATATGATAATTTGGTACATGACCTAGATGACGATGCGATGAGTTATAACGTTGTTGAGAGGTTTCTGTTATCTATATCTCTAGGTGACAGGTCCGCCAAACATGTTTTTCTTGTAGTGGAGAATCCCCAACACCAGATATATATAGGCAACGATTTAATACATCGTTTTGCCACCCAAATTGATCTGGTGAATAACAACCTATGGACTAGGTTAGAAGGGAACCCTTGTGGATTTCAGGATGACTTAAAAGCACTGAAGTCATGCCAACTGTTGCCATATGCAGTAAAGTTACAGGTAGCTAATAAGGTCACTTTACCTGGTGGGGCAACTCAGGTCCCCATATCCTTGCAGGTTCGTAGTGGTCAGAACCTTGAGAATCCTGATGCATTAATATGCCTCTCAAATAGGATTCAACAATTAGGAATTTCTGTATCACACACCCCTATGGTGAGTATTCGTAGAACACCAGTCCACATTGTGGTAAATAACATAACCCCACACAGTATTACCTTAGAGAAAGGAACTGTAATAGGTTATGCTCTGGATTCAGAATACTATACATTTGGGTTTCAGAACCAAGTAATAGGCCTACTACCTGATAATTATCTGTCTGAGGAGCAACTTGTTGAGCAACTGTTTTACTCCCTTCCAGAGGGACTGTTTTCCATTCAATCTGTGTATCCATATAGCCCTGATACAGGTACATGCAGGATTGAAGAATCCTTTCTGGTATTTGAACACCAGATGGAGGAACCAGAGGCCCAAGAGTATCAGGAGGCTGTGGATAAGGTAAGTGTAAATGCTCATGAAAATGCTCATGATTTATCTACACAGCTTGAGGAAACATATGAGTTAGGTAAGCCTGAAGCATTTCCAGGTTTTAATGAGCTAGTAGAAGAGCAAATCTCTCTAGCCGATGCGTGCTCTGATGATTCTGAACACCAACAGCTAAGGGAAATACTGATGGAATTCCAAGAACTGTTTGCCAAGGATTCTTATGATTGTGGTTTAACAAACATACACGTCACCCGCATACAAACTGACTCTAAGTTACCTCCTGTATATGTCAAACAGTACCGTCTTCCACTTGCATCCTATGACTCATTGGCAGAAATCATAAGGAACCTCAAAGAGAGGGGTGTTATACGGCCAGTGCACAGCTCATATAATAACCCCATCTTGGGAATCCTTAAGCCCAATGGTCAATGGCGTTTGTGTTCTGCCTTTTGGGTATATCAACACAGGTCATGAATTTGCCGTTTTTATGCACAAGGCTATGCCTGATGCTATGGCTAGGGGGACTCTCTGCTATGTGGATGATGTCCTGATTAAAAGTACGACCTTCCAAAAGCATATCACAGAGATTAAATATGTATTTAATCAGCTAAAGGAAGCTGGTGTTAAACTGTCGCTCAAAAAGGCACAGATGTGCCGCACCAAGGTTAACTTTCTTGGTCATGAGGTGACCACCAAAGGGTTAAACCCACAAAGAAAGAAAGTGGAAGCGATAGTTAAATCCAAAACACCAACTAATCTCCATGAATTGAGATCCTTCCTAGGCATGATGAATTATTCCCGGAAGTTTATTGATAATTATTCAGAAATAACTAAACCACTGTTGTTATTATTGAAGAAAGATCAACCGTGGATCTGGGGTGAAGCTCAGGAACATGCCGTATATGAGCTCAAGAGAAGACTCACCCAGGCTCCTTGTCTGGCTTTTCCAGAAGGAGGTAAGCCATTTTTTCTTGAGACAGGATTCACTAATCTTAGTCTCAGCGGGGTTTTGTATCAAAAGCAGGATAACATGAATAAGGTTATCGCATATGCTAGTAAATCCCTGTCTTCCGTGGAAATTACATTTAATGACTGTGAGAAAGCTTTATTGGCTACTGTTTGGGCATTACAGAACTTTCGGAGTTTTATCCAGGGTGAGAAGATCATCACTGAAACCGCTCATCAGCCTTTGCAGTATTTGCAAAGTGACCGGATAAAGGAAGGACACCTCTCCAATAGTAGGATCACCGCTTGGACTTTATCCCTACAAGGATGGCCATTAGAAATTAGGTATAAGCAAAACAGGAAGAATCCTGTAGCTCAAGGACTCGCCGAGCTCCATGATCGTTCAGCACCTCCCACAGAGACTGCTAACAGTGGAGACGATTATCTTGAGGAACAATTGCTTTCCCCCTGTAAGGCATTTGACGAGAATTATTGCACGACCTTGCCAACTGCGTACATTGACGGTTGTTCCTTCCATGTCATACTGGCACTGAAAGAAAACTGGTGGCAGGTATCGGGATTACCTGGACAGGTGAGTGCCCTATTATATCTAAAGGGTATAGTCTAGGACCATAGAGTAGCCAAGTGGCAGAGCTCTGTGTGGTCTATAAGACAGTCCTCTTAGCTATTGAGCATAACATAAAGGAGTTTGTCATTATAACTGATTCTAATTATGTTCGCCATAGCTTTGTAGAATCCCTCCCAGGTTGGAAAAGAAGCCATATGCTCCGATCCAACAGTAAACCAGTGAAACATGGTAAATTGTTTTTTGAGGTTGACAATCTCGTAACATCAGATGGCCTTACCATCTATTGGAAAAAGACCAAGGTGCATTCCAAGGTCCTAGGCCCTGAAAAACAAGGTAATGATCTAGCCGATCTATTGGCTAAAGAAGGCGCCCTTAAGGGGGAGGCCTTAGATAATATCCCATCTATTGGGTCCTGTACAGGTAAATGCTGTTACTAGGCAACAAGCCCGTAATGAAGCAGACACCCCGGTAGCACAGTGGATTCAAGACTCACCTAGTGAGGACTTGATTACAAGTCAGAAGGGGGACCCTATCATAGGGCTATTCTATAAGCACATAGAAGATCCCCTAAACCACCCAATTTCTGAGGAAGACTGGGTGGGGAAAGAAGACTTAAGGATCTTGATGAAATCCAAGGCCCAGTTCCATATACAAGATGGTCTGTTAATCAGAACTTCTAAAAATGGAATACAACAATGGGTTGTACCTACTGCATTTAGAGGTTTAATGCTTCAACATGCTCATGATGCACCTACTTCAGGGCATCAAGGCGACAAAATCACGTATGAGATTCTCCGTGATTATGTGTATTGGCCTCATATGCTTAAAGGTGTACAAACCTATTGTCAAGGTTGTTTGGTGTGTTCCCAATTCCAACCATCTGGCCCCATTCATCGTGCACCACTACAGAAGAGGGGGATGTCAATACCATGGTTGGATATTCAAATAGATTTTATAGGACCAGTTACTAGGACAGCAAGGGGGAACAAGTATATGCTAACAGTTACTTGTCTGTTCACCAAATGGGTTGAATGTTTACCTGCAAACAGTAATACGGCAGAAACCGCTGCTGCTTTGTTAATTAACCATGAGTTCTCCAGGTTTGGCCTACCACAGCGGATTGAATCTGACAGAGGTAGTCATTTCACCAGCGAAGTGATGAACAAACTCTGGAAACTATTGGGGGTAAAACATAAATTAATATCGCTTACTGTCCTGCGTCAAGTGGTGGGGTGGAGCGATATAATCAATCATTGTTAACATTATCAAGAAGTTTGTTAAGGAATCAGGTAAGGATTGGGATCTTAAATTACCCCTAGTTCTCATGGCTATTCAGGCTACTCCCAGTGCAGCCACGAAAATGTCACCATTTGAATTAATAACAGGTAGAAAGATGGTCCTACCCCAGCACTTGCTATACCATACGTCCGATCAAAATCTAATTAATGCCTCTACCACACACCAATACATAGACCAGTTACGCAAGCATTTACAACATGCATTTGCGTTTGCACAGAAAAATCTGGAGAAAGCAGTGGTAAGTAATAAGACTTACTATGACCTAAAAACCACCAAAAGGGAGTATTAGGTAAATGATCATGTTTATCTGTACAATTTTGCAAGAAACCAGGTAAGAGAAAAGAAATTCTTACCCTCATGGAGAATGCCATATATCATTACTGATAAATTATCTCCAGTGGCCTATAAGGTTTCTATCCCTATTAATGGTGAAATTGTAGATAAGTGGGTTCATATAAACCAATTGCGTGCTTGTCACCCCAAATCTCAGTTACAGATCATAGAAGGAGAAGCTGAAGAAGAACAAGGATCCTAATTAATCATCGGATGGATGAGTATCCTGGATTGTACAAATGACATTGTCATATCTGGTTCACTTGTCTTCTTATGTTTCAGGGAAACGTCGCTCTCTCTTTTGTCTGTCTGTGTGGCATGTATGTTCCCCACTAACACTCTAACACATCTCGTCAACAAATGGTTTGATGCTCTGTGATTGTCTGAAAATGTTGTTATGCTAATTTTATTTTTCCTTTTGACAAGGTTTTGTTTGTAGCATACAGCTGAGGGTCATTCCACTGTAAAAGGGGGAAGAGTAGAGACAGAGAGTGTTAGTTTATGATAGTTTAGCTTAAGGCTAGCAAGGGCCACAAGCAAACTGGTGCAAAATCAATATACAGTAATCATAACAGTACCATGGTCATAGGGATACTGATTGAAACTGTATTGTCATGTATGTATGCATGCAACAAATGTTTCAATATGAGATCACTCATGTGTCATTTCTTTTAGACCAAAGAGTCCTTAAAAGAGTGAGGTCGATTGACAGTTGCCATGGTTATGGACGTCAAGACCAAGGCCGTGATGTGAATCATCCTCTTTCGATAACAGGAGTTCCAGCCAAAGCCAAAGCCATGATGTGAATCATCCTTCTTCTGTGACAGGAGTTCCGGACACAGCCAAGCATGGTTCCAGTGCCTTTATCAAGAACCATTATCAGAGAAGAATTTATATCTCAGAGGAGTTTTGACAACCTGTTCCATAAATCACCATCCAAGAAGAAATTAGATATTTCTCCCATCACCTGTTTTTAAAACTGGGAATCTGATATGATCTGCGTGCCTTTTCAGCTCAACCAAAACTATGGAGATCCTTGATTAGGCCAAGCAACTATTCGTATTACACACAATGTCTTCCTATCAACAAAATTGGTATATTGATTCCTTAATCAGAGAGATTGTTCCAATTATTGAAGAGAACAATAAGTGCCTCGTCTTTTGGGAACAAGCCGATGCCATTAAGTAGTTGATGAACTGAATGGAACTGCATTAACTTCAGAGACGATCCCAGTCACAGGAAGAAGATGACAACAGTCTCCTCCAGTTTAGCAATAATATTTTAGAACTTTTATCAAGTTAAAAAATTTATGCTAAAAGGGGGATTATGTCAGAGACTAATAATAGAGATTAACTGAAAATTCTGTTTAAAATGTGTTCAGATTCTCTCATCTTTCAGACAAAGGAATAGTCATTGGGGGAGAAATAACTAACTGACAGTAATGGTGATAAATAGAGTTTTTCAGACAGCCATGGTGCCTAGGAAGTAATTTTATCTTATGAGAAAGATACTCCCCTATGAGAACATCTAAATAAATGGCAGATTTATATGACGTTTAATGCCCTCTTACATACATCATTGATGACATAAAAACTGATTATATGTAAGATGTTAAGTAGAGTAAGAGTGCCCTCTAGAGTCTTGAGAGCGTCATGACTGGGGTATCCACATTCCTTGAATAATTAGGGATATATTAATATCCAATCAGGGCATACTGGTGATGTCATGGTATAATGAGATGGATCTTTGTCCAATCATTAGAAAGAGGTGGGGATTACTGATAAGACAGGAATTGCCAATATAATGCCAAAATACTCTTAGTTCGGGGCCCTTCACTTCCTGAAAAAGAAAACTCCTGGGGACTTCTTGACTCCTGAGGAAAACTCATAACAGCTTTTAGAAAGAAGGCTCTGCTGATTAAATTCCTGACAACACTTGATAACTTCAAGAATCCACACTGATTGACCTGGTAATTATATTTTATTTATTCTAATTCTGCCTAATTTCAAAATAAGTATATTTCCTCGATATTTGAGGAAAATTATATATATTTGTCCATAGAAGCCTGGCCAGTTTTATGGAAAATATTATAATCTGCTATATTTAGCATAGTCCATTAAGAAATTACGCAGAATTAATTAATTTATTGTTATAAATTACCAGAGAGATCATAAAATAGAGATAGCAGTGAGATATATTTATCCTTGTGTATATTGGTTAATATAATTTTGGTATATCTAGAATATTGTGTTTCTGATAAAATTATAGTAGCTGATATTTAATCAAGGGAATTCTTGGAATTCATTTATTAACTCTCTAACTGCTGTTTGTCTATT